>SCLF01664234.1:0-23655 GCA_004367975.1 Mesochordaeus erythrocephalus | reverse complement strand
CTGTACGAACGTTGATAAATTTGGACATTCTGAAAATAGATTCGGAACCGCAAGAACAAACTCTATCAGACAAGCTAAAATAAAATATACGGAAGTCTAAAATTCCAGACGGGGGGGGGGGTTGACCTTCGGATAGCCGTGTTGCATTAGCCATTTGCAAACACAGATAATGTCCTTCTAGATCAAGGAATGCCTTCCAAACTAAATTTTTGTTGTAAATGCCCTTTGCTTGCTCAATTAACTGTGCATCTAACCAAGACCAATTAGCAAATTAGCCCATAAATCCACTGATAAACCCACTTAGTGGAGATTTATTGTGATGTTAATCGAATCGCCCAAGAGCTGCCATGAACGTATACAAAATATATTATCTTGATATCTCATCTCCTAGTAATAGCGTGGATTATTAGGCAGTCAAAAACTGTACCTATTTGGAAGTCAACTTCTGTACACGCTAAATATTTATTACCCAGTGGACGCCAGGTTGCCTCAAATGACGTTTTTCCTCTTTCATATTTTTCTCGAAAACATTACATCGTATAGTTTCAAATATTACATGATTAAATACTTATGCATTGTGTCCATATTGATCGCTGTGCAAAATGTGTTTAAATTTAAATGCCATTTTCTAGGCTGTAATTAGGTTTTCTTAATTACAAAAATGCATTGGAATAATACGCCAAAAACTGCGTTAATATTTTTAGTTGATATTATTTAATGGTTCAATCTTTCAAAATACCCATTTAGTTTGAAGATTAGTCTTCTAGAAGCGCTGCATTAGCGGATTTAATTAGAGGTGACTATAGGTGATCGGGATATATGAAAACGATATTGGGAGATAGGCGCATACTTTTGAGTTTCATTTACCAAATTATTTACGTTTTGTTTTAAGTTCAAATAAATAAAGGAATGGAGACAAACGCTATATCGAGAGTATTACAACGGGACTGATTGAGCGAGTAATTCAACGGGAGTAGTTCAATTGCAAATAACAATATACCCGAGTTAAAGTCAACTGGTAAAGGAGCTAAATATTGCTAATGAACGATTGCTAAAACAAACGATCACGTATCATTCGTGACTCTGACCGCGGGTAACTTTTATTTTTCCCTTATATATATATATTTCCCTTTATATAATAGTTGTATAATAGTATTAAAATAGTTCATATTTATAGTAACCATGGCACTGACTCCGAGGCCTTGATTAACATCCATCGCCCAGGTTATTATCAATTATTGCCCTTGATGAATACGACTAACTATCGTAAAGACTTTGAGTATCACATCGCAAAGGTGGTCGCAAAGGTGTGTCCACCGATCATTACAAAAGCATCGGGGAAAGTAAATTTCTCCGATGCCTGATTCTCCATGTCAGCAAACGGCATGCGAAATAGTGCAAATTACAATTTAACTTGAACTGTCAAGCGGCCGAGTTGAACTATACGGCAATTAAGACTTTCCCAAAGTCTTTATAAGACTTTTTCAAATAATAAAGTCTTTATAAGACTTTTTTCAAGATTAAAGTCTTATTAAGACTTTTCCTAGACAGTAACGTTTCAGTGAGATCATTATTCAAATAATCTCATGGAAATTGGTGATAGTTAATTTTTCATATTTAGAATGTATGTTGTCTTTGAAATTTTGGGTCGTATTTGAGTACGGAATTGGAGAATAAACCAATACTATGGTACAATTTCGAAAAACACCCAAAGTCATATTTTTTCAATTCGAACACAAATTAGAGGTTAAAATATTATAAAACAGTAAAAAAGAAAATATATTATTGTTTTAGATCTTGGCAAAGATTTCAATTTATTATCCCATGTTCTAGTTGAATATTCATCGGGCTTCCAAAAAAGATTTCCAAGCTGCAATTGCGTTAAGATTGCAGCAAATAAAATAAACTGAATCTTATTGGTTTGGAGTATTTACGTGGAAATATTTGGACGCAAAAATGGTGGCACGTGATGTCTGGGACGGAATGACAGATCAAAAGAAAATTGGAGTCTGGCGCAGAACCTTGGGACGCAATAAAGTCATTCAAGATCGACAAAAGATTACTTGCCACTGGGGAAAATCCAGGCGAAACCAATTAATTAATAAAGAAGGCTGGTGGGCATAAATCTCAGCATGTTCGATACATGCACAAAAATAGAACATCAACATGGATGTTTGGCTTGGAGAAATACATAGCTCGGGTGTATTCAATCATACACGTATGATAGATCTTATTCAGTCTGAATTGATTTTGCTGAGTAAAACGAATGTAATGTCGTGGGAAATCTCTGCTTTTGCATCAGATGGTTGGTCAGAAGATTTCACCTTAATCAACAAAGAACTCCTAAATTTTGAGATCAAATCCTTATCAGAAGCTTATCTTTTTATACGGAAAAAGGTGGGACAAATTAATAAATTAGGAGAATCACTTTTGTTACCATTTCATTTGGCGATTCAAAGTAAGGTCAAAGATCAAAGTACACTGGTGTCAGCTGTACTTACGGTAAAGACAAGAGCAGAAATGCGAAGGTCAAAAGTGAAGATTGACATCAAAATCAAATCCATTTTAAATATTATTTTTACTGCGAAAAGTCTGTAGCAAAAGCTATATGACTTCTCCAACTGGGCGGTAGAGAGAGTCACTGAGTGCTGGGCAGACATAGCCTTCAGGTGCTTTATTACTGCAATCCTAAGAGAAAAAGCTACGCAACTGATGATTCTGGCTTCACATCACAAAAATCCTAAAAAATGGGAACAATAAGAAATCTTGGATTGGAAACAATTTCTGAATCGGAGATAAGAAGATTTATAAATTCACAATTAGCCAAAACTCTAAAAAAAGCTACGTTTGTAATGACTTTGAGAGATCAAAAACAGTTTATTGCTAAAGCACAAAACCAGTTGGCGAGATTTATCCTGTTAATGCTGGCAAATCCTTCTGAGGTACTAAAATATCATAATTGGTTAAGACATGATCAAGAAGCTTGTCAAACAGTCAAAACGGTCTGCAGACAAGAGAAGTTCAGATTAAGCTCCCAGGAAACTGTAGAAATTATGTAGGTTGCTGGAAAGCATTAGAAAATGCACCCACTATTTCAGTGGATTTTCTCAGTTCGGAGGATATTTTAAAATAAGTAAGAAAACTTCGGTTCAGACATATTTGATATAGAATTCTGGTTGAATAAAAATCAGAGATAGAAAAGGGATTCGGTATCAAAAGCAATGGCGAGACTTCTAAAAGAGCGAGATGCTCTTCAAATGAATCAGTTAGAAGATATATATTTGGATATTATTTTTCCGATTCCACAAAAAGTATCGAAACTTAATATCGAAAATTAAGGAAGAAACTCTGGCAGAACGGATTATTTCCGAATATGCTTTGTTACATGGAATCATTTTATGCTGTCATGAGATTCATGTCACGGAAGCCAAGGATATGTTTAAATTAATACAATCCTTTCAGGCTGACTTTCCGAATTGTAATATGGAAGACTGGGGGAGAATTTATTCTATGATACTAGAACTTATGCTCAAACTAGAGAACAACTAGTTAATGGCTGGCAATTCTTGGTAAGAAAGCTCAAGAGGACAGCAATAAAACAGGCTTTGGTTAACCGTGAGCAGCCAACAAAAAGACAGATTTTCAACGAACGTTAAAAATACTCATAAATTACTAAGTCCTAGCAGTGATTTTGACGTTGAAATTGAATACGAATGGAGTGACACCGGAACTGAGGTAATGTTCGGCTACAGGGAATCGGCGCATGACAGCTCATCTGCTGAACCAGATAACGATCTAAAAATGGCGAGATCAAAAACGAGGTAGCGGGAAATGAAGCGGAAGTGGACATTATCATACCGGAAGTGGACAGCATCATACCGGAAGTAACAGTACCGGTCGAAAGTTTTCAGTCGATGACTATCAAAATGCGGTTGGCGATACGAAAAAGCCACATAATGGAAAGAAAGGCGCGTGACTCATCGGAAATTCTGAGGGCAGTCGGCGAACTTGATTTACCGGAAGGTACGCGCTTCATGGATATGCTGAATGTTGTAGCGGAGAAAATACGGTTTGGGGAATTAAATGCCCTACATCTGGTGGCCAAATACATGGTGACTCAAATAGGACACGCACATTTCGAGATGTTACAACGGACCGTCAGGCGTGCAGAATTGGAACCAGAAATGTGTATGCAATTGTTGCAAGCAACTGAACCAACCGATTTCCCACATCTGTGCAACGGCCAGCAATTCAACATTATTAGTCGCTTCGGCCTAGTAATTCTTCTTAAGGCGGATACCCTATACGTGTATTATTTACCGGTAGCCAAATAGGACACCGGGTTAATTCAACCTCTAGAGTCTATGATTGTTTTTGGAAAGCGATTAACCCCCATGGAGGCAAAAATTAACCGTGTGTCCGATCGCAATAATATTGATGAAAGTCTATTCCATGCACTAAAAGCGAATTTTCTTGTTGTTCTTTACAGTTCAAAGAACAGACCTTGTGCACCCTGTCGGAAATGGCGCCATTCACGCATCCTTGAGGAACCATGAAGTCCTGGGGCTGACCGTGTTTCCACAGTGTAAATTAATATTAAATAAATATTAGGGTAAAAGCGATTTAAAATTTAGGCGCCAAGCGACGAATAATGACTCTGTGAACTGTAAAATGCATTTTCTTTTACCGCCTGTTTAACGCCTGTTCTACTGCAATAACAACTACATTTTTGCTTCTGGTGGGGAAGGATGCGAGACTTGGTGACCCGCTTGAAATGAATAGATTGCCAGGAGTAAAAATGATGAGAGGGATGAAAATCCGATTCCTCTCTCAGTTGGATTTACCCAAATACCAAGTACCATTAAAATAGGATTTGATAAATAACGCTGTTTTAATACGCATATATAATATCACCATTAAAGCGAGGGAATTGATTGACAGAAAAAAGCGGAACGATCCACACGGCCAGAGGCGGAGACCTAAAAGAGCGTACTAAAAAAGGTAGTTTTATGCGCCTCAAGGCGAACAAAATACAAGTTGACCTTTTGCAGCAACATAATGTTTCCCAAAATATGGTGTCTGAGGATCAGATTCCTCCGGTAGTGGAACAAATCACATTGGAAATCATTTTGGAGGGAAGGGTGATTTAAGATCCAAATGAAGATACAAGAGTGTCAACTCCGTTGGCTCCCAACCTAAAGCTAGTACCAAATGTGAATTTGGCAGAAAAATCAGAACTCGATGCGTTGAGAAACATAGTCGAGGAAAACAAGTTGGCCATAGGGAAGATGGCTGAGGCTTTGAAAAAATATTTGGAAAGCATGGTGATATAAATGATCGGGTTACAGAAGTAGAACAATAGACGAACTATAATGAGGAGACTGTTGAAAATCTAAAGAAAAAATGTAACCGAGAAGTTGCATATGTTCGACATGAGTCAAAACCCCATTCAAATTTGATGCAAAATCAAATTACTCAAAACAAAGAACTGATGGAGAATAAGATACTTTTTCAAAATTTTGCGGCAATCACAGCTGGAAAATGAAGGAGAAAATTGGTGGAATGAGAAATCCAACAACAACGAGAACGGTTCCTCAAAGATATTGCCTTTTACAATAATAGTTGTAACATCATACGATGGATGTTATCAAGACCGCTAGGTTTCTCTTCGGAAGACCTCCTCAATCGAGCGATGAAGATGCGAGGAATGTTGCATCATATACAGCTGCTGGAAACTGATAAAGCAGAGATAATTTTGCAGTTGTTGACTATACCAGCGAAGGCGACTCAATTTATTGGTCAATAATTAAGCCAATTGCATATCCTCATGGGAGACCAGTATAGAGCTTATGAAAACCTCTATGATGCAAAAGAGGTAAGTTTAATATTCAAGATTTATTTCATAGTAATCAACAAAACTTCAAGAAAAGAATGACGGAAGAAGTTCAAGTTGATTCAATTCTACAATTCCAGAGGATATATTGGAGGCAAAAAAGTCCAAAAGAGTCTAGAAAGCTTCCTCCTCAAACCAGAAGGCGATACCGAGAAAAAGAAATACGGTAAGACGTCTGCAATCATTCATGAACAACAGAAACTGGAAACCAAGTTTATATTCAGTCGTTGAAAGGCAGAGTGTCTCCAGCCTTGATCAGTTCTGAGGAAGGGATGACTACAACATCAGCCAGATCAAGACAGAATTCAGAGTTAGAAGTATCACCGAGCCCTACACCACCAGGATTGGTTGACTTGGAAGGTTTCGAACTATATCAACAAGAGGAAAGAGAAGGCGAACCAAGAATGCAGGCGAAAGTTTAAACTATGGAGTCGACAAACGAGCCAGATCCGAAAAGAAATGAAGTTCGAGAAAAAAGGTTAGCTAGTTGTAGCCCAAAATTGTGATTTCTAAAGTACAAATTTTCCACACGTGATGAAAATCCCGAATTCTTCACGTTTCGATTTGGTATGATTTAGAAAATATGCCAAATTCGACTCATAACAACTGAATAAAAATTGAATTTCAGGACGTCAAAATCAATTGAACAATACGACTTTCGAGTTCCATATCTTTAAAACTAATTAATCTAATACTATTTAGTTAGAAAAAACTCTACAAGACTCACTAATTCTGGTTAAGCTATCAGTTGTCGCCCAAGACCCTAGGAGGGACAGTTTTGACAGGGGTGTGTAATATAAAAATTAAGAATAATGTAATTCTAACCCTAATAAATAGCTCGTTTATTTTACATTTTGGAAAAATTAGAAAATGTCAAAAGCCGTAAGCGATTTACTAGGTATATTTAACCAGCCATATTCTCGTGTGCAACTAATGATTTAAGATGTATGAATTTATATACTCTTAAACTGGGTAATTATTTGTTACCTAGTTTACGCGAAATTGCATTCAAATTTCTCGGTCAAAACATATGCCTAGGAAGCCAGGAATGGTACTATAGGCAGTCTAAAAAATAAAATAAGTAATTTATCAATTATTTGACCGGGAAAATGCGGGAAAACTTTTGATCTGTAAAGTCAACTATTCAATACGTTATATTTCGTCGATGGTAAGTTTGTTTGAAGATATTGCAAAATCTGGTATGCTACAAAAGAGTAAACATTGTGATTTATATCCCATTATAGAAGCAACCTTTCTAATAGGGCAGATGAAATATTTGGTATTTTTATGAGCCATATAATTGGTAATATCTCTCTAATTCGACGGCTTTACTATATATTCAATAAAAAATACAATATAATTATATAAGAACGTCATTTTTTTCTATGCCAAGAATGATACGCAAAGAAAATAATAAATTGAAACTGAGTTCCAACGGTTAAAATAGTTGTAGTTAGCAAACCGTTGTTGGAGTTCTTGTTAGCAAGCAATTGGATTTGTGAAAAAACTGAAGACCACTCCAGTATATATTTAATAAAAAATGTTGTTTACAACGTAAGACCATTATTTTTTTTCTATGGCCAATCAAACTAATAAATTGAAACCGAGTTCCTACGGCTAAAATAGTCGGAGGTGTTGTTAGCAAACTGTTGGATTTCTGTGGATGGTAAAACCGCCATGTTTTGTCTACAACGACAGTGATACAACGGTAAAATAGAGGTCTGACTGCTGAGATAATTGCGCTTTTGGTTTGCCAAATCAGTTACACTCACTCATTCTCGAGGTATCCGATAAAGAAAATGGTTTGAACGTTTTGTCCATTCACGGGATCCACTGGTTAAGGAGTCGTTAACTTTTATTATTTTACTTAAATAATCAATCTGCATGAAATAAATGTTCGCTAACTTACGTTAGTGGTTTCTCTTCCTTTTCTTTCAGCTTGTCAACTTTGGCTTCTTTTTCTGTTTCCTCATTTTCGTTGCCTTGATCCAGAAGTCTTGCACTTCTACGTTTTTCTCGAAAGCTGCATATAAAACAAAGCCGCATGCTGTTGATTTTCTCGATTTTTTCACCCTCCCAAGCAGCCAAAACTTTACATTTCTGGAAGTAGACGTTAATTAATACGAAATGATTGAGATTACGGGTCTCTAAAAACTTCAATAAAAACTTCATATAACCAGATGGTGCCACTATTATTTAGCATTCTCACATTATAAAGTATTTTATGTTCCTGTTACTGATCTGGTCACATTATTTCAAATTCAATGAATAGAAAATAAATCTGAAGATACCTAACAAAGGAAGCTATTGATCATTTTCCTTTATGGTCTTCTATGGAAATTCCGAAAGCCCCATATTGGTTATTTCATTTGAGTCCCTCTACATGTTAATATAATTACAAATTGTCATAAATCAAAGTTTTCACTATTATTATCTGCACAAAATAGGGATACCACATTAAGCCGTTTAAAAATGGTCGAAAAATATTTGTGAACCTTTATACGGAAAATGTCACATCGTGACAGTTGTTTACAAGACCATTAAATTTATTCTTTGGTGGCTACCCGATTTCGCCTGAATAATTTTTCGATCAACTGATTTCACTCTTCTGGAGACTAGAGAACCGGACACTATTCAATCGAAAAGAGTTCTAGTTTGTCAATAGATACCTGGCATGTTTGCGGTTTTCCATAATTTTTGGCACAATAATCGCATCGACGACAGACTTGACTCCCGCGTTTGACCTTGAAAGCGGCTTCTAGTTTACATAATTTACAATGCATGGGCTGAAGAAATATTTACTGTCCTGTTAGTTCATATTTATTATAAATTAATATAAATCAAACCGATTTATTTAAAAAATCAAAAAGAATTATGAAAGAACTTCTATCTCCTCGTCGTTCAATGCATATTTTTTTTAAACAATTATTATCATAAAATGGCACCATTCTTGCTATAATAGGTAGGTTATGATAAGAACTCATTTTTTATAAATTTTTCTTCAAAGATTTATTATTCATGTTTCTCACAACATTTGTGGTAATTTTAACTAGTGTCTTCACGTCAATTTAATTGTTATTTATATATCAATTACGCAGCAGAATTTCGTAGCGTCCGTCGAGCACAGATATATGGTTATCCGGCAGGAAGCGCTATCCCCTCTAAGATGGGTCCAAATAAGGGAATCGATTTTGTAGCAAAAATCGCGAAGAATTCCCTTATTTCAAAAAGTAAAAAATGACTCATTTTTCGATAGATTCGTTCTTGCCACATGTGTTCTAGAATAATATGATTTTTAATATGCCGGTTCGGCTATTTGTATGTAATATAGCTAAAATGAATCGAAAAAGAAAAAACGAACACATATACCCCCGACGTGAAAATTAAATTCCCTTATTTCGAAATGTAAGCGATTTCCGAAAAAATTCCCTTCTATCGGTTGCCTTATTTGGACTAACCACCGTATATATTTTATATACTGTATATTAATTTGATTGATATGTGATTGCCTTTGGTTTAGGCCTCCTGCATAATTGGGCAGTCAGTTACATTAATTAATTCTACAATAATATTCGGGATGGAATGAATTCGACACCAGAAAAAAGCGGAATTCGGCACCGGGTATCGAATTAACACCTGGAGTATGAATTCGGCATCGGAGTGTCGAATTAACACCTGGAGTATGAATTCGGCACCGGGTGTCGAATTAACTCTCTTGACAAAACGTATCGAGATGTGGTTTTTTCACCACAAAAATGGCTGCAGTTTTTTATACATAATCACTAGGAGTTAGAATCTTATTTTCTTCAAATCCGGCTATTTTAAAAATAGTGGATGAGTCATAATATATTATATTTGTGGAAAAATACTGGGATTTTTTGAATAGTGAATTAGTCGTTGACATGAGATCGAAAGATTACGTGTTCGAGTTGGTGTGGGTGTAAGTTTTATTTCCCTTTTTTAACGCTATTTTCGTATGACCACATCGTGGTCAAATTTGTCGAAGCGAAGTATCGAACCTGGAGTATGAATTCGGCATCTAAAAGCGACGAGTTAACACCTGGAGTATGAATTCGGCACTGAGTGTCGAATTAACACCTGGTGTACGAATTCGGCATTGAAAGTGTCGAATTAACACTTGGAGTATTAATTCGACACTTTCTGGTGCCGAATTCACCCCTCCCCGAATATTCAGATTGGATAATCTCATCTTGATATGTGTTCACACGTAGATTTATCAAAATAATAAAATCGCTGTTTCCATACGAAACTCCAGAAGTCAGCTCGGTGCGTACAATGCGATGGTCCGTACCCGATTGGTTATGGTTATGGCGAAGGTGACGATCTGAATATTTGAAAATGATTCGATAATATCGTCGAGTTGAAGAACTTACGATAGTTTACTTAACCAGAGGATACCACGAAGGGAACAAGTGTCCAAAACGCTCTTCCTTCGCAGATATCTCGAGAATGAATGGACGGATATGATTCAAATGTTAGCTTATGTTACGGGCCCGACGAAAAACGTTCAGTGTAACTAAGTTGGCAGACCAAAAGCGTTTTCTTATTTTTTGAGAAAATACAAGCGATTTGAAAAATTTAACTGTCATTATCTCAGCGGTAGGACCACTATTTCAATCAGAATTTTGTCGGTGTTTTGCCCTTATATCATTGTCGTTACAGACAAAAATGGCGGTCTCATTACTGCAAATACGCTGAAGCTAAACCCTAATATTTTGCGTGTGTCAGATTCTAATTACTCAAATTTATAAGGAAGCGTTACGATTTTTGACATTGCAATATTTCGGCATTTTCGACGTCTTTGAAATTTTCGAAATCTTCCAAAATGTAGGTGGGTAGTTTTTACAACCTACGCAATAACCGCCTACGCAAGTAGAATATTATTTTTGTTAATTATTATTTAATATCAAACAAATAAATAAATTCATAAATACCGCCTACACACTTACAACATATTCAATTACCGCCTACGGACTTACCGCTAAGCAGGCAGAATAGTATTTTACTTATTTATTAGCACTGGTTTTGCTAATAATATACATCAACTTGCTTGGACATATTGGCAGGTTGCATTTTCAGCAGCCTACAATAAATTTTAATATTCTTACATTTTGGACATTTTCGAAATTTTTGATATTTTCGAATATTTTACATTTTTGAAATTTTGTTAATTTGACTCTTTTAGATGCCGAATTCATACTCCAGGTGTTAATTCGACACTTAGTGCCGAGTTCATACTCCAGTTCTTAATTCGACACTCGGTACCGAATTCCGTTTTTTCTGGTGTCGAATTCATTCCATCCCCATTTGTGGGCCTAGTTTCATAACTACCCTTGAATTCTAGGATTAAAGCGAATTTTCGAATTCTTCAGGACTTTATTAGTAAAAGTAATAGAACTGACATGATTTACTTTCATTATGCTTTCTTAAACAAACGGAAGATAGAAACGATCGTTTATCCAATAATCCACTTACCGGTCCGTATCGAATTTGAAGTTTTGCACAATTTTCACAAGTGGACGATTTGGGCTCTTTAGCGCCATCGGGAATGGTTAAATTGCCTCGACACCAGCGGCACTAAAAATATAATTATAATTCCATTGCATACAGGTTGCAAAAATTACCCCCCCCCCCACCATCTTCCGGGTCGACTGATAGCTTAACCAGCTTTAGTGATTGTTATAGTTATTTCTTGTGGTTCCGAATTTGTTCACATAATATGCAAAAGTACACAGCGTCGTATAGTTAACCCACCTATAGACGTTTGGGCATCCAATAAAGGCATCAAAAACATACTACGATTTTTTTTTTAAGCCTATGGACCTCGAACATCACATCGTCCAAAATGGACAAAATTGATTTGAGTGTCCTAAACATTAGTAATTTACGTAGTTTGGGTCGAATTTTTAGTGAACATGCTTTGGGATCTTGGCGTGTTTTCTAAATCATAACAAAATAAAAAGTGAAAAATACGTAATTTTTGTCGTTTGTTGAAAATTTGTACTTTAGAAATTCCATTTTGGGGTATAACTAGGTAACGTGTAACTAGGGAACGTATATCCCGAAAGCACAAAACGCTCTCCTCTCGCAAATATCACGAGAACGAATGGACGGATATGCTTCAAATGTTAACTTATTACAGGGTTTTCAAATACCCTTCATACAAAAAATTAGTTTTGGCAGGTCGCCGAACTAAATTGCACTAGATTAAGTAGACCTAAAACGTATTCCGATTAGTTGTCTTAAACCTATGGACCTCGAAATTACAATGCCAAAATAGATACAATTGACTTTCACGAAGATTAGTTTTTATGCAGTTGTTTAAAGTCTAATTTTTTGTGAACATACTTTGAGATCTTGGCATGTTTTCTAAATCATACCAAATCAAAAAGTTGTACTTCAGGAGTTCCATTTTTGGGATATAACTAGGTCACGTCTTAAGAATTCGGGAACGGTCATTGGAGAAGAATTGAAGCTGGAGTTGTTTACTTATAGTGGCTAGGAATTCGGGGTCGATCACTTGAGAAGAAATGTTACTGACATCCGCGCATCGAATGAGTCCAATTTAGGTAAAAATCAGACACTTTAAAAAATGTGTAAGTATATAATTGCCATACAATGAATAATAACGAACAAGTATCAAATAATTACTAAATAAGAACTAATAATACATATCTGTTATTAAGCTAGGTACGCTGAATTATTATTTGAATGAAATTTCGCGCGTATAACCGTTACATTCTGATTTTCGGTAAGCAATAGATAGCATAGTTTCCCTCGTTCAACGGAAAATATTGTTCCGTTTTGACTTGAGATGGAAAAGAAGAGGGGAGCAAATTTTGTCTCTAAACAATCAGACAATCTTCCCGAAATCACATTTTTGACGTTTAGTGGATATAACTACATAACGAGTTAGGAATGCAGAGTCAACCGTATGAGAAGAAATGAAGCTAGCATACGTGTGCGTCGGATGAGTCCAATTTCGGGAAACATCAGACGTTAAAAAATATTGTTAAATTTTATAGAAGAATTCGAATCTTTTTGGACCACTACGAATCGACCTTTAATTCATCCAATTTTTAATTCGGTCATTTCATTGGATGGATAAATTTAAAACCACAAAATAAACAGAAAATCTACAGAAAACATCTTGACTTAACCCTTGACTTAACGTTACTTTCGTCCATTTTTTGTTCTTCTTTTGACAGGAAATTTGACAGGAAAGTGACGGAATCACTTTAAAATCGAAATTCGGTAGACTTTCTGGACTTACCTTTGCACCCCTGAGTGATCCACCACCAACGCATCGAGGACAAAAATGGTCGCCAGTAAGCTCTTCCCGTTTATGCCATCTCAAACATCTGCAGCACGTGGCACTCTTGGTTACTGTCGTTGTCATTCGAACGTAACCCAAACCCTCGATTTACAGTCTAAAATCTTAAGCGAGATATATCATGTGCCACTCCGAACGGTTAACCCCTTGTAGGTTATTGTAGGATGTAGTCAAGAATATTCCACACAAATCTTGAATTAGTGTTCTTACTGAGCACCGAAACTAGATTGACCATATTTCTCGACTGAAATTCGTATGCTCTATTTTGGTTAACTCATTATCAGTTATAAATTTGTCGTCTTTACTGAACCATTATATGCTGCAAATAATAGTTCATTTATATTGCAAATATTCATTAAGACAAATGTGCCAAAATCGGCCTATGCTCCCACGGCGATAGGCCGTTGCGGTCTTTTCATCTCATTACAGAATGTCCAAAATTGTACTCCTTCATACAGTTAACCCCCTATTGTGAAGCCTTAAATTACCATATTGCGAGAAGAATCAATTGTACGCACTTTTCGTAATATAAAACGCAACTCTAGAATATCAAATTTTAAGGGTATTTGTTAGATTTTCTCATAGACCCGTTCGTGAAGTATGTCGTATTGGCTCGAAAGTGGGGGGTCATGACTCAAGCTTCAATTCTTCTCAGAGGACCTACCCCGAATTCTTAACACGTGATCCGTTATAGGCCAAAAAATGGACCGAAAAAGGTACAAATTTTCAAAAAGTGACAAAATCACAAATTTTTAACTTTTCAATGTTTTTATGATTTAGAAAAATGTCAAGATCGCAAAGTATGTTTACTAAACATTCGACTCGAAGGAACTGGGTTAAAACTATATTTCAGGACGGTCAAAGTCAACTATATTCGACTCATTTTTGTCTTTAGAGGGGGTTAACTGTATGAAGAGTATAATTTTGGACATTCTGTAATGAGATGAAAAAACCGCAACGAAAAACTCTATCAGACTCACTAAGTCTCGTTAACCGATCAGTGGCGGACTGGACCCCGGGGAGGGGCCGATTTTGACAAATGTGTAAGATCCAAATATTTCATCCAAAAGTTCAATAACTGTATCATGTCTCAAATAACATTAATGAAATTAGAGGAGCATAGATTATTCGAAACGCGTTATAGCACCGCTAGAGAGAGAATTAGACTATAGTGGTCAGAAGTTGGAAAAATATATATTCTTATTGATCAATAGTTTTTTACATTATTTACATATATAGTTATACGTAGTTTTGATACCTTGACCAGTAGATACCACACCGTCCTCTTTTGAGGTAGGCGTCTCTCTTCCTCATTTTCTCGAACAAATATGTTTGAAATTTTGCATGATTAAAGATTTATCTATTGCCAATCTAATGATATGTCTCTGTTGAAACTCAGTACCCACCTAATGGCATTTCTACTTTGGTTATAATACAATAGTAGTTTTAGTCCAAACGTTCGCAAGAGTTGAAAGAGAGCGAGGGATAAAACTTAATTAGCTACTAAAGTGCAGTCTGTAGATGATCATCTTCGAATTGAATATATATGTCGAAAGGCTGAATCCCTAGGTTTCGAATGTTATAAATTCTATTTGAAAACTTTCATGGATTTTAGTTATAGGCGGCACACCGTAGCAAGGTTGAGATTTAAGGTAATTACAGCTGAGAAAATGGCACTTAAACTTGTCTTTATCCATAGAATTATCAACTAATGAAATTACATTCTCCCTTAATGCCCGGCTTCTAGAAGACTAATCTCTAAATTAAATATGTCCGTTGAAGGAATGAACCCTTAGTTAACTAGCGCTGAAAAATATTGATTAGTTTTCGACAGAGATGGAAACGAAGAGCAGGATGTTTAGACCCGCCTGAAATGAGGCAGGTGTGGTATCTACAGGAAAACGCGAAATGGTATTAGCTGGTTAAATTATAATTATAAGCTTGTAATAATATAAAACCTTTTGTAATTTTTGTCAAAATGGACGGGAAATGGATATAGGATATAAACATCGAAAAACAATTTGAAGCCTATCATTGATTTGATTACATCTTAAAATATCTAGTGCTTCCCTAGAACAATGTTGAGCAGAATTTTCAAGTATTTTAATTCCCACCTATAGAATAAAAAAAAATGAAAATTCGATATTTCAACACATAATGATTGTATTGAGGGTTTCTTCGTCATCCGCAGGCCCGTTCTTCTGATACTCTTCAATCGCTTTTAGTTCAGCTTCATCTTGCTGCCTCAATTTCTTCTCTATTTCTTCTGGAACTATTACATCTTTGCGAATATCTTCCTTCTCTGTATCGTCACTAATCAACACATCAATCACTTGCTGGATTTTTCGATTCAATTCGCTCTCCAATTCGATTGTCATTTCAGCCTTATGCAATTCACGTAGCACAATATATGTATTCGACTCTATAATTATTTAGTCAAATTTGGTTACTTTAGATATTAACCACCTTGTAAAAAATAACCGAAAACGCTTTATAAATTTACCATTAACTGTCAATGACTGCGTTTTGGGATATCTCATTCATATGACACAGGTGTCAAAAGTGGCCCCTCCCCCCGGGTCCAAGTAGCAAGAGGTCGGTTAACGGAACTTAGTTGGTCTGATGGAGTTTTTTCTGGCGGTTCCGAATCTGTTTGCAGAATGTCCAAAATTATACTCCTTCGTACAGTTAACACCTTAAAAACTCCAAAAACGCGAAAACGACCGTTTTTTTATAAAACTGTTAATTTTAACTCATGGTGGCATGGCAACTCACCGAAATAAATCGTGCTAGATTAATTAGGCATCCACTAAAAGTATCCAAAACATACTGCGATTTTTGATGTTTTTTTGATGTTTATCCCCCGGAAGTTAGAAATTAAAATTCTCAGTATTTCTCTTGTTATTAAGATATTCAACTTTTAATGATATTATTAAGCCAGTATTTAGAATTTTTATCGTACTTGGTTTGTTTGAATAATAATTTTAATATGTTGACCATCCAATGAAAATAGCGAAAATATGTACACGTATTAACACTGGTCAATAAGCTTATGGACTTTCGAAGATTCTGCTTTGGCGGTTTCCGTAGGGGTACGGTATCCAGTGTCGTCATTATATGAGTAGTAAAATCTGGATCTTTTAAGCCGTTTAAGAAAGGGTAATACACAGTATATTTCATTCTATCGGTATACTACAGACATGCAATTTTAACATGTCCATGGGACAAGATACATGTTTATACGAATTAAAGATTCAACTAAAGTCCAAGGGGACTACAATCACTACATAATTGAGTTTTCCAGAGTGGTAAACATAGCTTAGCACACAGTCGTTGCCACAAAATTCCAATGTTTACAATTATCGAATATACGTCTTCGATTTTTTTTTCAAGTGTAAATTGGAAAATGTGAATTTCTTAAAGTGTCATTTCGGACGCTAAAAACGGGTTCAAACACCAAAAATGTTTCAAAAATTTAGCTGGAAAATATAATTATATATCGTCATACTTGAAAACAATTAAACGCCTTAAATTGCCGACTATTTTTGGCAGCACAGATGACTAAAACTCGTGGACATTCCACTGGACCCGAAAGGTGATTCACCTAGGTAATACCCCTAAATATTCGGGCAAAATTTATTATTTCATTAGAATAAGTTATAATGATCAGTTAACACACGGGTGCCAAAATCGCTCCCCCACCTTGAAAACAGAGCTTGAAAAAGACCTTTTAAAAAACAAAAATTTAATTTTAATTCGTTTGGGCATGGCACCTCACCGAACTAATCACAGTGTCTAAATACCCTAGAGTTTTACGCGAAAAAGTCCATACTTTAGTGGCGTTTACTGGGTTATATTAGCATTTTTACATTATAGTAATTGTTAAATTATAAAGGATATTGAATCCAATCGGTGGCACGCGAAAATACACTAACCTCGTATAAATTTTCTATCGGCCCTTTTATTGCACAAAAGCAAAATGGTCTCAACCAACATTAGCTTGATGTCTGGATCTTCTTCTCTCTTGGTATCATCATCCAAGTACTGTAAGTCATCAAGCAATTGTTCCATTTCGTCAATATCAAAAGACAGAGTTTCGACGTCTTTCACATTTTAGGGTGGAGTCCGAGTAATAATGGAACGCCCGATATACATTATGTTTTCTTTACAAAAAGCAATGCTTAGACAACAATAAATATTATTAGGAACTTAACCCTCTTGACAAAACGTGGAGAGATGTGGTTGAGATAGTGGATGAGTCATAATATATTATAGTAGAGGAAAAGTACCAGGATTTCTTGCGTAGTGAATTCGTCGCTGACATTAGATCAAAAGATAACGTGTTCGAGTCGGTATGGGTGTAAGTATTATTTTCCCATAATAACTCCAATATATCTAGTGAAATGAGGTATGTAAACGGGGAACCAAAAGGTCTAGTAAATGTTACTAGACGATACGCACGAGCGAATAGGATTAGGCATTGCTCCTCAATTAAAATTTGACGGGTATGAGGTAATTTCTACAAAATAGCTGATATAAGGATCCAAATTTTACAGACAGGTCGCCACTCCATCTAAAGCTGCAATCTCTGGACCACAGAGCGGTTTAAGCAGTATTGGTAATAACTCTACGGAGGGCCCAAGAAGCCAATAATTATCCTCGGATTGAAAGCATATATTTTTTAATAAAATACATGCAGAACCACGGCGTATAAGGCTTTTATGATTGATAAAAGGGAGCAGTTTTTGAATTCGGAGATTGTCTCGGTTCAGCACTGAATAATTTTAATATTCAAAAGCACCTAACATAACCGATCGTAAAATACTGTCATCGTAGATCAATAGAAAATAGGCAGAAATAACAATAATTAGCTCCCGTGTCAAGAATAATAAAAAACGCTGTCATTAACTGCTTGGAGAGATTTAGCCATAGGTGCTATGTTGCCATTACATGCCATAATCAGCTTTTCTAATACTTTTAAATATTAGGACAATTTGATTGGATGAAGTAATTTATGTATATATGAATTCCAAATTCACTTTGAATCCATTAAAAATAGGTATTTTATTTTAGAGTTAATGTCAGTTTTTTACTAAATGGTCCAGCCACGAAACGAGTATCTTACAGAAATCTCTTCCTTCTTTGCACAAAGTCAGGTTAGCAAATACTTGGCCAAGGTAATCCATATGTTGATCTTCAGTATTATAACTTAAAAACCATCATGGACAGACAGTAAGAATCGGAAATTACTCACTTTATCTTTGTATAAATACCAAGTAACAGCGGTAAATGATTTTCAAGGGAAAGGTACAATTTTTTCGCTGAAATTTCGTGCCGAGTCATGTTTGATATAATTGATGCCGCCTTATCAGCAAATGGAGATCGAGCGACGGTAATACATCGTATAAGGGTAGGGAGAATATTATATTTCTCAAGAGTTATGTGGTTGAACACCTCATCTGTTGATAAATTAACTAACGAATGAATGGCATCTTTTTGAATTAAAGCATTGGGATCGTTCAATGTGGAAAAGAAAGCTTCCATCTAAAATGATAATATTAACCCTCTTGAAGAAAATAATCGATAACGCTTGGAAAACATTGACATTAGGTGGCAGCAAGTATGTGTGCTAGGCTATATTGACCGCTCTGCGTCAAGCCAATAATATAGCGGTTGGTGTCATTAATTCATATACATATATGTATCCTTGCCCCATGGACATTATGTTAGAATACCGTGCCGTACTGTACCGATAGAATGACATATACTGTTTATTACGAAATCAATTTTGTACTATTAAAAATAACACTGTAACTGGTTAGCGTACCACATGGGGCGTCGCCCCGTTCATAGAACTAACCACATGTTTATTAGAATTTTTAAGAATCTTACGATTTTTCAGTTCAGTAAAAAAACAACTGTCTTCAGACTGAACAGTTAGAACAAAATTACGAACATCAGAATGAATGCAAAACAGCAGTAATGATCGTACGCTTTTAATCAGCAAAACGCTCAAAATGCATCCAACGGTTTACTTTGGTGCCCATATGATACGAGCATGTAAAAAAGCGTTATCAGTCAAATAGTCGATATATATATTGCAAGTTCAGTGTCATATAGCGACGCCGTTGTTGTGCTGGTCGTTTCGAGTGAACGGAAAATTCATTTCTATTATTCAACGCCTTTTGTTCCAGCAAGATTAACAGGGGTATGAACGACATCATATTGTTATATGCATCCTAATATATTAATGCAGATTAAGCGGTTGTTTTTTCATAGTTAGTTTAAAAAGATCCGGTTAAAAAAAACGTCAAAAAATGATGTGATTGACGTTTAGGTAAGTTACACAGTAGACCAGGTACATGTCCACTTCTCAATTCTGCATTAATACATTAGGATTCATGTACAAATATAATGTCGTTCATATCCCTATTTAATTTTGCGGAAATAAAAACATGGATAATACTAAAAATTAATTTTCTGCTCACTCGAAACGAAGACCATAAAGGATATTTTCGTTTTAAAAAGAAATGATCAAGTTGCCCACTACAATTTTACGGCGGAAATTATAAATACTAAATGACTAGCAGACAAAGTACTTTTTTCGAATCCTTGACTTTCAAACAGTCGTGTACTTTCTCACCAGCTTTTCATTTTGACGGATAAACAGTCTCCCTTCATCTGATCCAGTGAGCATCATAACGTTTGAACTCGCAGTTAAACGAACATCCAGTCGTGTGGATTTGTGCAACATTTGACACAACTCTTCTAGCCAATCGTTTCCCGCCATTTTCTAAAAGGAGAATTTTTTTAAAATATGACAAACTATCTACTTGGTTTGTCGTCACATGATTAAAATACAACCTATATTTTAACCGTTCATGATTGGTGCGGTCCATTATTAATTATTGGCATTACTATGGCATAGACGTTAGAAATTTAGAATATTAACGTGATGGGATGGAAAATGTACGCTTTTCTGCCATTAATCAATATATTGATGTATTTCGCCATCCTCTACTTCTTATATCCTGTGGCGGTAGGACTTGCGGTCACGGAGACAGGAAACTTCGGATCTGGATAACTTGCCCATTATGAAATTTTAATAATTTTTGAAAAACTCAATTTTGTGGCGATTGGGGTCACTCACGCGATATTTCATTCATGTAAATATATCTATCCTTGCCCCACCGACGTTATATAATATGGCTATACTATATTGATATAATTGTATATGGTGTTCAATAAACTTTATTAAGTTGATTATTGCACGGAAAATGTCATTTAAAATTATTTATCAGTTAACCCTCTTTTAAATCCGCGACACTTAATATCTTTTTGAGCACCAGAATCGCATTTAAGCTGATTATAAAAAAATCTATCAGTGATTCCAGTAATGTAATAAAATTTCACATGTTCTCTAATATTTCTAATATTTGACTTTTAGTAAAGCTTTTCCTGAAATTATTTAGATTTATGCGCATATCATAAGGCTAAAATATAACAGAATATGGTGGTCAGGGTTAAAGTCCATAATAAAGTCAGTTTATTTCAAGAGATATGATTAATCTGAATGTAAATGGAACTAATGGTGAAGAAGGCATGAATTGAGTGCTTAATGGAATTTTCTCAGCTTTCATAGCTTAGAGGTCGATTTTTAGGCCGGCAAGCGCAAGATTGTAGGTTCAAAACCCAGTAGAACCCGTTGTTATTCTAATAACTATGACGTCATAAAAGGGGTCTTCAGAAAAGTCTAAAAGGGGATATTTAATCAGATGAATACAGCATGGTAATACAGCAATGGTAACATAACCTCCGTAGGCCTATGGTTTATCTACCTACATGAATAAAAGACTACAAAATACAGTTAACCAGTGGAGACCGCGAGCGAAATATCCTGTGGAGACCTTTTCCATCTCAATTCAAAACGGAGAAATATTTCCGATTAAAATTTGAACGATGGAAGCTGTGCTATCTGGTTATTTACTTACCCGTAAGGTATGAAAAATCGGAATATAACGGGTTATCACGTGAAAGTTCATTCAAATAATATTTTATCAGTCAAATCTATGGCTAGAAGTCCAAAAATTTCAGGGTACCTAGCTTAATAACAGATATCTATTATTGGCTGTTTTTATGTAATTAATTGTTATCTATTTGTTTACAAGCACGCCCATAATATAAAGGTTAGAACGCGAAATTTCATTCAAATAATATTTTCTCGATCAAATAATATGCCTAAAAATCCAAAAAAAGTCAACGTAGATAGCTTAATAACAGATATGTATTATTCTAAATTACTGGACATTATTCGTAGGCACTTCACAGCTTTTCGATTTTATTCTTCGTATGGCAATTATAAAAGAATGTCCGCTACATTTCTTCTCAAGCGATGTGATTTCGGGCACTATGTCCGATTGGCTCGAAAGTGGTCTTACTCGACGCACCATGATTCCAGCTTCAATTCTTCTCAACGGACTGACCCGAATTCTTGACACGTGACCTAGTTATAGCTAACTTTTCAAAAAAGTTCTTCTTCAGGTTTTGACTGCAGGGGGGTTAACTGTACGACGCGTATAATTTCGGATAGTCTGGGAATATATTCTGAACCGTAAGGAAAAACTCTATCAGACCCACTAAGTCTCGTTAACCGATAAGTTGCTAACTGGCATGGGGAGGAGGGTAGTTTTGACAGGCGTTCGTCATATGAATGATTTCTCTTGCAGTTCATGCAAACGTAATGTTTGCAGAGATGAGGATAGCTGTGCTTTGTAAAAATGTGCTCGCTCTCTTCTTAGCACGATCTCTCTCTCTCTAATTTAGACAGCTACACCTTAAATTCATTAAAAAATACTAAAAACCAATATAAGAACGTACTTTTTTTTCTGTGCCAGCAAGAATACCCAAGGAACATTAATAAAATGAATCTGACTTAGTGGGCTTAGAAGACTTGGAGTTATGGTCGGAAAACCGGTGGATTTCTGAAAATTGGAGACTGCTTCACTAAATTTTTAATAAAAATGGTTGTTTACAACGTGAGACCATTATTATTTTCCTATGGCAACATGGAACCCAGTGAACAATAATAAATTAAAAGCGAGTTACCATCAAAACTCTTAGTGCTGTAATTAGTAGACCGTTTGACTTCTTCAAAAAAAATCGAGACTGCTCCAATGTATATTCAATAAAAATGTTCTGTGGATGATAAGGAAATCCCTATAATGTGTTAAAATTTGAAGCAAATCCATCCATTCGTTCTCCAGATATCTGCGAAAGAAGAGCGTTTTTGGCCTGTTAAGGGACAAAGATCCCTTCACGGTCTCCACTGGTTAAGCAATTACATAATTTTGGCGAATTTTAAACTTCCAGAAACGATCAAATAAGAAAAATTCAGTAACGTGGAATAAAAGACAATTACAGAGTGCAATTTTAGACTGTAATTTTAGCCCATTTTCCATAAATATTTAGGAATAGACATGCTACAGAAAACTATAACGTGAGGTCGTGTAAGTTTATTTTCTGCCATAAGCCGATCAAATTTGGTAAATTCAATCATAAAATTCTATATTTTTACTGTAAACAGTGTATGACTGAAAATATATAGATACATGTTTACTCAAATTTAAAAACGTATTTTTACGTAATAAGTTTTTATCCAAAGGAAAATGAGAAAAAAATAACCTGAAAGACGAGTCAATGCGAAATAATGTAGATCAAAGTAGCATGACTAGATACGTTTTTTACAGTTATTGCCTATACTACACTAGTGTCTAGAGTGCCACCCGGGTCTGGGTAGCAAAATCTCGCTTAACGGGACTTAGTGGGTCTGATAGAGTTTTTCATTGCGATTCCGAATCTATTTTCAAAATGCCCAAATTTATATCTCCTCCGTACAGTTAACCCCCTCTAAAGACAAAAATACTTTAACGAATAAAATCGAAAAGTGAAAAATTCGTGATTTGTTCACTTTTTGAAAATTTGTACCTTTTTCGGTCCAGTTTTTTGAAGCTTGAGTCATGACGCGTCCAAGAATTGAAGCTTGAGTCATGACGCGTAGCATAAGCCCGCTTTCGAGCCAATCCGAAATACTTCACGAAATGACAGTTTTTACTTAACTCCCACGCTGATTTGGGGCCAAATTTGGTCCCAAACTTTGTATTTCTTGATTTTTGATTCACCGAAAAAAAATTCGGAGGCTTGGTTATCTAGAGATATTGTATTCGGGTGAACAGATGTCTGGACCTAGTTGAACCCGAAGTTGAAATGAAGTTTATACAAATGTTTGATGAATCGCACAGTATGGTTTAAGACACATTTCAACTTCGGGCTCAACTAGGTCCAGACATCTGTTCACCCGAATACAATATCTCTAGACAACCAAGCCTCCGAATTTTGTTTTCGGTGAATC
>SCLF01664233.1:0-14292 GCA_004367975.1 Mesochordaeus erythrocephalus | reverse complement strand
GATTATGCATCAAAAACTGTAGCCATTTTAAAACCGAAAAGTCCAATTCTCTCCACACTTTGCCCAGAGGGTTAAGTAAATGTTTAATAAAAAATGTTGTTTACAACGTGAGACCATTATTGTTATTCTATGCCAACATGGATACACAAAGAAAATTAATAAATTAAAAGTGAGTTGCTACCGTCCAAACTCTTAGTGCTCAAAAAAAACTCGACACTGCTCCAGTGTATATTCAATACAAAATGTTATGTAGATGATAAGAGCGCCATATTTGGTATGTAATGAGAATAATACACAGACAAAACACTAACAAAATGTGGATTGAAATAGAGGTTCGACCGCTGAGATAATGGCAGTTAAATTTTGCAAGTCACTTCAATTTTCGCAAAAAGCTCGAGAAAGCTTTTGGCCTGCCAAATTAGTTACACTGAAGGTTTTTCATCCGCACTATTTTTCTATGAAGGGTATTTGGAATCCATCCAAGGGTATTTGGATCCATCCATTCGTTCTTAAGATATCTGCGAAAGAAGAGCGTTTTTGACGTGTTAACCAGTGGAGACCCCGAAGGGAACTTTGTCCAATAACACGTCAAAAACGCACTTCTTTCGCTCTTCTTTCGGGAATGGATGCATCTGCTTCAAATTTTAACACATTATAGGGATTTAAAATACCCTTAATACAAAAATAGTGCCGATGAATAACGTTCAGTGTAACTAATTAGGCGAGTCAAAAGCGTTTTCGCGCTTTTGGTGACATTTGAAGCGACTTGCAAAATTTAACTGCCATTATCCCAGCGGTCTGACCTCTATTTCAATCCAAATTTTGTCAGTGTTTTGCCTTTTTATCATTTTAATTTATTATTTTTCTATGGGTATCCTTGTTGGAATAGGAAAAAAATAATGGCCTCACGTTGTAAACAATATTGTTTATTAAATATTTACTGAAGTAGTCTTCATTTTTTTCAGAAATCCAACGGTTTTCCGCCACAACTCCAAGACTTGTAACCCCAATAACTCAGATTCATTTTATTAAGGTTCTCTAGGTATCTTTGACGACATAGAAAAAACATTACGTTCTTATAGTCCACCTACGTATTTTTTAGTGAATGTATGGTGTACCTGTGTTTAAATTAGAGAGAGAGGCCGTGCTAAGAAGAGAGCGAGCAGATTTTTTACAAAGCACAAAGCTATGCTGATCTATGCAAACATTACATTTGCATGAACTGCAAGAGAAAGTATTCCTATGACGCACGCCTGTAAAAACTACCCCCCCCCCTGCGCCAAGGAGCAACTGAACCGGTTAACGAGACTTACTGGGTCTGTAGATTTTTTTCCTTGCGGTTCAGAATCTGTTCCCAGACTATCCGAAATTATACGCGTCGTACAGTTAAGCCCCGTATGGGAGCTCACCGCACTAAATTTCACTAGATTATGTAGACCTCAGGGCATCCAATAAAAGTATCGAAAACGTACTACGATTATTCGTTTTAAAGTTATGGACCTCGACAATCACATTTCTAAATAGACAAAATTGACTTTGACCGTCCCAAGCATTAGATTGTATGGAGCTGTTTCGAGTCAAATTTTTAGCGAACATACTTTGGGACCTTGCCATGTTGTAATAACAAATCGAAAGGTGAAACATTTTGTCACTTTTTGAAAATTTGTACTTTAGAAATTCCAGTTTTGGGCTATCACTAGGTCACGTGTTAAGAATTCGGGGTCAGTTCTTTGGTAATAATTGAAGCTGGAGTCCTGGCGCGTCAAATAAGCCCACTTTCGAGACCATCGGATATAGTTCCCGAAATCTCATTGTTAACTTCCAGTGGCTATAACTACATAACGGGTTAGTACTTCGGGGTCGACCACTTGAGAAGAAATGTAGCGGTATGAAATTTTATATTTGCCATTCGAAGAATAGTAACGAACAAGTATCAAACAATTCCAAATAATTACTAATAATATATTATTCAAATAGTATTTTCTCGATCAAACAATATGCCTAAAAACCAAACAATTTATCGACATATTTCATTTTTAATGATATTAGACTTAATATTCGAGTAGAAGCAAACAGTAGAAGCATTTAATTATAACCCCACTTTTCTTTTTGGGCATCTGTACCCCAGTTTGTGATCGGAGCAAGATAAAGGGAATTATGTGCGCTCATAATCACACCAGCTGTGGCACAACCGCGTGATATTTCTTCGCAACTAACCGCATAGGCAAGTGCCGACATTTCGGAACCACCAAATTCGCTAGGAACATTGACGCCCATCAACCCCATTTCGGACATTCGGGTTATTTGATCCACGGGAAAGCGGTGCTCCTTGTCTAACGTGTAAACAAAAATATTTTGGTTTAATCGGAACTAAAAAAAAAACATTTTCAAAGTTTTGAAATTTTCGAGTTTAAAAGTAATCCTTGTCGGTTTTTGCGGCACTTGGGACCAATTCCTGATCAGCAAACGTTCTAGTCATCCCCCTGAGCATTTCAACTTCATCCGGTAGACCAATATAAGTCCTACAACAAAGGTTCAGCAATGGAATACGATTACACCTCGATAATTGCCGGAGATACATTTTGACTCTGAAATATACCAGAATGAGCCGAAAATTTCAACAATTTGTTCACAGCCATTTTTACTAGTGGATACTGCTGCGATTTGAGTACAAGGGCATGAGTCAACAGACAAATTAATAGCATGGAGGTGATTTGACGAAGTTGGCCAAGTATTAAAATTGTATGGGTGAAGAAAAACAATTAAAAAAATTATTTTAGAAAATTAATAAAAAATAAATCATCCGTCTCCGAAAATAAATAAAATATCTCGATATACAAATAACACAAATTTCGCTTTGGAAATTTTAATATTCGTAAATAGTCTTCATAAATATACTACTGATTGCCAAGCTCACTTTTTGCGGCACGGATAATGACTAGAATTCCAGAATATAGAAAACGGTTAATATCTGCTGGGTATGTCAGGTTTTAAAGCAAATTTGATCTGAGGAACGGCGTACAATATCTCGTTAACACACGGGGTTAAAACTATAATACGATTTAATTATACTAGTATTATTTATAAATTAATTGAAACAATTTTAACCCAAGGTGTAAAATGTTTATACAATTGATTATCCACGTATTATTTTTAATTATTTAAAATTACTTAATATTAATTAAAAATAATCTAAAAATAGTTTAAAAATAATCTAAAAATAGTTTAAAAATAATCTAAAAATTGTTTTAAAATAAAATTAAAATCGTTTAAAGATTATCTAGACATTCTTTAAACGATTTTAATTTTATTTTAAAACAATTTTTAGATTATTTTTAAACTATTTTTAGATTATTTTTAAATAATATTAAGTAATTTTAAATAATTAAAAAATAATACGCGGATAATCAATTGTATAAACATTTTACACCTTGGGTTAATATACATATACATGTATATATTATTCATCAGATTTATGCAAATATAATACTCATTATTAAAGGAATGTTTGAAACCTTGTCAGCTCTTATAGTAAATGCTGAATATATATAGCAAATAAACAAAAAAAGTATGGATTCTCGAAAGCAACCGAAGACGTAAAAATAGTCGTAAAAATCATATCATTTTAAATGTCAAGTCGTTGTGTTCACGTTCCATAAACTAGTTCCACGAATAGCCCCTCAATCAACCATATATACAGAGCTTTCCAGACGCAGCCAATTATACAGTAGGAAAAACTAGGCGCAGCCCGTCAAGATGTGAAAAATGACTGTGATAATTTCGAAAATAACAATTGAGTTGGGATACAGGAATAAATGAAGGTAAATATGATCCATGCATTGAAGAACTGAGGCTTGGGATTAAGATGCATTTCTACTTAAATTTCTTTATTTGAATCTTGCGTAAACGGTTGTCAAAGTGATAAGCCAGGCCAACGATTCCACCAATTGTCATGGACTGGAAGAAGAAAATAATGAATACAATAATATATGAGCACGAATATCACGTAGACTGGGTCAACTAATAAACCGGTTTCTAAAAAAAATCCGTAAAAAATAGTAAAAATTCGGTTTCTTCGTGACGGAATTTCAAATATCTAACTTGTAACATAAACAACTATTAAACATAGAGTTTATCATTATCATCCCTCTCAAATCTCCTGGCAGTCAGCCTGACAAGTCGTATAATATCCGGACATATATTTTCGAGACCACAACTTATTCTCGAAAAGGACTCACCCAAATAAGTAGAACGTTGCTCAGCGATTTCCCGATGTAAGCTATCAGCATAAAGCAGAAGGTTGCACTCCCAACGTAAATGTATTCGTTTTCAACTCTGTAACGTTTAATTGAGCTCTAGAAATATTTTTGAACGTACAAAACTGAATGAATACCTAAAAAGGGCGAACACCGAAAAGGTAAAGCTACCGAATGTGTTTTTGTGTCTTTTTTGAAAACATGTTAATTTAAACTCGTAGTGGCATGGGAGCTAAATTGCACTAGGGCACCCAGGGCATCCAATAAAAGCATGGAACACATACTCCGATTATTTGTTTTAAAGCTATGGACCACGAAAGTCAAATTATCCAAAATGGATAAAAACTGAACTTTAGTTTTAAGCAGTTGTTTCGCGACGAATGTTTAGTGAACATACTTCAGGATCCAGGCATGTTTTCTAAATCATAACAAAATAGAAAAGTGAAAAGTCGTGATTTTTGTCACCTGTTGAAAATGTTTACTTTAGAAATACCATACTTCCCGAAATCACATTTTTTACTTCTAGTGGCTATAACTACATAACGAATTAGGTAGTCGGGGTCAATCCTATGATAAGCAGTGAAGCTAGCATCCGTGCGCGTCGAATGAGACCAATTTCGGTGGAAATCGGACATTTTAAAATATCGTGATATTTTAAAATTGCTTAAAATTTAACAATATTTTAAAATGCCTCATTCGACGCGCACAGATGTCAGCATCATGACTCCAGCTTCAATTCTTCTCAAAGGGCCGACTCTGAATTCGTAACTAGTTATAGCCCAAAATCACGAATTTTACACTTTTCTATTTTGTTATGGTTTTGAAAACATGACAAGATCCCAAAGTATGTTCACTAAAAATTGGACTCGAAACAACTGCGTAAAAACTAAATTTTAGGACGCATTTTGAACAATGTGAATTTCGAGGTCCATAGATTAAAACCAAATAACAGGAGTATGTAATCGGCGTATTCTATAAACATGCTTTAATCTGTGTTTAATAACAACACTTTATTGCATTTGATTAATTGGTAAACTACGGTGATTAATTAATGAGATGCACGGGGAATAGGGTAGTAGATTCAAACTAATTTACTAGACTATCTCAATCCCCATTTACAACCCTGATATAGACCAGTCTAAAAGATCTTCCATATGTACCATGGACTGACATCTATGGTTAAATTACTGAACTATTCTGTCGTTACCCAGAAATTTAATTTTTATCTTCGTAACAAGTTACTGTTCCAGTCTAATGAACACAAATTCTTAAATTTTAGGTTTCTGTGTTATAATAAAGTAAGACTGCAATGTCGGCGATAGAAATAAGGAAGATTTCTGATATATATATATACGCTTCAATACAGAATAAGGAAGATTATTTCTATATATACAATCGAAAGCGTGAAATTATAATGATCACGGTGTATTGAAGCCTAACTTTATTACGACACTCGGGCTTGAAATCTAACGAAGATTATGGACACATCCGTTACACATTTATAACCAGTATTGCACAAAAAACTCACTTTAATTGATTCTATATATGTTGTCAAGTACACGTAGTCACTGTAAATAAGCGCCAATCTCTCATCTTTTGTCAATGATTGTGCAGCTTTGTTGTTCTTCATTACACGCAAGACGAAATCACCCCAAACAGTAACGAGCCTAAGATCAACCCATTTAAATGCAAGCCATTTCAGAGCAAACCATATAAGTGTAACCTACTTACAGCGAAACTGAGACACTTGTTAATATAGATGGCTCCATAATGTAATAAACAAAGAAAAGCAACGACAGTATGGCCAAACATATACTTTTATAATATTCGATTAACTCTAACTCGAAAGAAAAGTCCAGTAACCCTCGAAAGTGGTATACCCTTTCTATGATATATTTTATACTCTAATTTGGTAGTCAGAATATCATAATTTTGATGAGAAAAACATAACACTGTCGAGAAAAGATAAAACAAGAATTGCATCACGAAGAGGATTTTGAATTATATTTAGATACAAATGTGGATACCGCGAAGGGACAAAACAATTTTCTTTCGAAAATATCTCGCGAATGAATTCAAATTTGAACTTACTACAGGTTTTCAAATACGGTTAAAACAATATTAGTTTAGACGAAAAAGGTTCAGTGTAACTAATTTAGCAGACCAAAATATATATATTTATATACGCACACATTTATGTTTATACAGAATAAAATGTCTAATATAATTACAAAATATCGAGACAGTGAGATGGACGGACGACATTAAAGAACGGACGAATAAGCAGAGGACGCGAATAAAGGGAGGATTATTTAAAAACGGTGATATTCATACTAATTATAATTTTTTAGCTATATTTATTAATATTATTGTGTTTGTTCATATATATGTTTAGTATAGATGGCGATTCTCGCCGTTGACTTTAAGTTGTGGTTATATATATATATGTTAGTTATAGTTAATCTATTATTGTTAATATTTGGCCAGGTGATTACCCAACGTCAGTTTACCAGGGTTGTACAGACTTGATGTTGTAGTATTGGCAACAAACTGTGAGGCGTTGATAAATATTCACCGCCTCCAACTATGCAATAAGGGCGAGGCCCAAATTACTGTTAATTATTGCCCGTACAAACTTGAGGCACTATGGGACTAATGGAAAGTTACCCAATAGCTTGTTCAGAGCCTGAACCGGGACGACAAATCTGCTGACAGTATTGTTGAAAAGACAATAATAAACGCTAAAGTTAATATTATACGTTCATATCTTGCGAAAGACTTCTTGGACAAATATGAGGACGAACTATCGTTTTCAGACCCAGGCGCTCTATAATCGGAGCTAGTCAATATCATCGGGGAACCCGATAAGAGTCAAAAGACAGAACGACTTAGAGAGAAGTTCAGCAACTTCTAGGCTTACACCCATCGACTAAGCAATGTCGCAAAAAAGTTGACGGCGGTAGAGAAAACACGCAGAAGTTCGTTATAGCTGAACACTTCCAGATAGGATATGGACACTATGGCATAGGCAACATTATTGGATGATAAACGTCAACATCTTGGGTCAGCAAGAATAAACGTCGTGCAAAGGAATACTGATGATTCTATTTCTGAATTGCAGCGGTTAGCTTCTACGGTAAACTAAATGCGCGACGAGAAGAGACAACGTGCAGCTAATCAGGAACTCTGAACGAACATCTCGAGAAACAGCATCGGGATTTCGATAATAGCTTACGTATTATGGCCGTAGAACGAACGGAGCAACAATCACATCGAGAAAAGTGGAATAACCGGAACAATAACCGAAACAACAGGAACAATAATAGAAATTTCAACCGAACATATACGCCAAATGGCAACGAGCTTACATAGGTCTACGTGGGATCGTTATAATATGTATTCGAGCGGGGACAAGGATACGAGTAATGAATACGTATACAACGGATCAGATCATTAAAAAGGGCTGTGGCCCTAATAAGAACCAGTAACACCGGTAGAATGACGAATCATAGTCGACTAGAGGAAGTCATGGATGACATACGGTTAATAAGGATGCTCGATAAGTACGCCATTTTCAACAAGTGATAAAAATTACGAATTTTTCACTTTTCTGTTTTCTTATGATTTAGAAAACATACCAATATTCCAATGTATGTTCATTAAAAATTCACCTCGAAACAACTGCGTAAAAACTAAATTTTAGGGCGGTTAACTGTAAGACGCCGTATAATTTTATATATTCTGAGAACAGATTTGGATATATACGACTCACTAAGGCTCGTTAAGCTATTAGTTGTTACTTGAGATCCCGGGGGCACTTTTGACAATAGTCTACCAGAACAGATGGTATTGGAGATAAACTGTCCGCGTCTCTTAACATAAAATCGAATGCGAACTTGGATTAATTAATAATATGCATTTTAGTGGAGGACTCTGGACTTATTCAATGCAAATAAGATATTCCAGCCTTTCGGACAAGGAAAAGAACTAATTTAGTAAAATTGGAAAAATGGACGGGTGAAAAAGTAACGCAAAATAAGTTGTGGAGGATGGTGAAAAGGCACAAGATAAAGCGGATAAGATGCTCGTGAGCATCACAAAAGTTGCGGAGAGTTAGAATTACAATGGTAACGTTAAAATTGGCGATCTCGAGCCGAAAATCTCACGGAAAATCCATGAATACTTTTTAATTGAAGGTTTACCATTAGAAGGTTAAACGTTCACATTTATAATGGTAAACATTTGATTAAAAATTATTCATGGATTTTCGACATAGTCATCATAAAAACCCAAATTTAATAAGAAATAGGTCACTAAAACTGTAACAGGATTCGAGTCGAGAATATTCCTGAAGGGAATTGGATTGCGAAGTGATATAACGTTGGTAATGTTTAAGGCAATATCTTGATACGGTAATAATACGTCATATGGAACAATCAAAGTCGAGCTTGATGATGACGTAACCAATTTTTCCGATGATTTTGTTTTGACGTTCAAGGTCATTTTTCATCTAGAGGAAAACAGTTTATTAGAACAATGTGGCAGTGCAATAGGCTTTGATCCAGAGATAACCTCCCCCCCCCACCTAAAAGATGCACCCCATAGGTTAACCAGACTTAGCTAGTCTGATAGTTTTTTCTTGCGGTTCCGAATCTGGTTCCTACAGTTAACCCCCAAAAACTCATGGGACATGACAGCTCACCGAAACAAATCGTGCTCGATTAAGAAGTATCGATAAAAGTATCGAAAACATACCCTTTTTCAGCAGAATTGAAGCCGGAGTCATGACGCGTCGAATAAGCCAAATTTCGAGCCAACTGGACATACTTCACGAAGTCAGATTTTTGACTTAACTACATAACGGGTCTATGAGAAAATCTATCAAATATCTTTAACATTTGATATGTTATAGGGTTTGGGATCACGATCAAAGTTTTACATTACCAAAAGTGCGTAGAATTCACATATATTCACTTTGTAAAATTACCATAACTTGAGAAGAATCAATTGTACGCACTTTTGGAATGTAAAAGTACGATCGTGATGCCAAACCCTATAAAATATCAAATTTTAAGGATATTTGATAGATTTTCGCATAGACCCGTTATGTAGTTAAGTCAAAAATGTGGCTTCGTGAAGTATGTCGGATTGGCTCGAAAGTGGGCTTATTCGACGCGTCATAACTAAAGCTCCAATTCTTCTCAGAGGACCGACTCCAGTTATAGGCCAAAAATGTACACATTTTAAAAAAGTCACAAAATCAGTAATTTTCCACTGCTGCAAAAACCCACCCGCAGATACCCGGTCAAGGTCCCAATGTATGTTTAGTAAAAAAAACAGCTGCAAAAAAAACCTATGTTAGAGGGGGGTCAAAGTCAATTGTGTCTATTTTGGCAATGTCACTTTCGAGGTCCATAGCTTTAAAGGAAATAATCGCAGTATGTTTTCGATACTTTTATTGGATGTCCAGGGCCTAATTAATCTAGCACGATTTAGTTCGTTGAGCTGCCATGCCCCCATGAGTTAAAATTAACGTTTTAAAACCAGGTCTGTTTGGCCTTTTAGCGGTTTTTGGGGGTTAAATGTAGGAAATAGTATACTTTTGGGCATTCTGAAACCAGGTTCGGAACCGCAAGAAAATACTATCAGACTAGCTCAGTCTGGTTAACCTCTGGGCGCATCTTTTAGGTGGGGGGAGGTTAGCTCTGGACACATATGTAAAACTGAGAGATAAAAATGTCTTCTTCGGTCAAGTCGTTTGGCATCGGGAGCCACCTTTTGGGCCGTCGTCGTCCTCATCCCACGGATCAACCTAGAAACAAATACAGAGTCTTTTTTCGGAAAAAGTGAAAACATCTCTAGTACTATAATAGTCTCGGGAAAAAAACTATAAATCCCATCTTGATTATTCTAGCCAAAATCATTGAAGGTATGATTAATACAGGAAACCTAAAAATTAATCATTAAAAACCACTTCCGGGATCTTGGCATGTTTTCTAAATCATAAAAAATGGAAAAGTGAATAAGCCGTGTTTTTGTCACGTTTTGACAATTTGTAATCCCATAACTGGGTCACGTGTTAATAATTCGGGGTGGTCCCTTTGGGAAGAATTGAAACTGGAGTCTTGAGGCGTCGAATAAGCCCACTTTCGAGCCAATCTAATATACTTCCCGAAATAATATTTATTACTTCTAGTGTCTCTAATTACATAACGGGTTACGAATTCGGTGTCAATACTATGAGAAGGAATGAAGCCGGAGTTATTTCACCTCGAATAAGCTCACTTTCTTACAGTTTTGGGGAAATCGGACATTTTAATTACAGTGATTAACAACCTTTAACTGACTTTCAGATTTAAAAAAAAAATAGAAAATCTGAGCACAAAAAAAAACATTATTTTTAAATTGATATTTATTGTTCTTAAAAAATAACGGATTGATCAGTAGGATGGCCGGTACACATGATGAGTCAGACACCCACCTACAGTATAACCGTTTAATGGTTTGGGTTCCTGTCACATCCGGTAATTAGTGACGTCACGCGCTCCAAAGAAGAGAGGGAAGTCACTAGGACATCACTAATTCATTCCAGAAACTTCATGAAACATTAGTCATAGAGACAACCAATGACAACCAAGAAGACAACCAATGATATCACAGCACCAAGACCTGAACCATTGACATCACATCACCACGTATATAAGCGGCGTTCTGGAAGCAGAAAGTCAGTCAGAGACGTCTGCAGTAGGACTCGGAGGATTAGTCAGCCGAAGAGCCCTCTACAGCGAAGACCCACTGAGAGTCACCACTGTATCACGTAATACACTGTAATACACAACAGATAAGTAAGAGAGTACTATACGCACACGGGCAGCAGGTCAAGGTCTACAAGGGCACCTGAAAGCATGCATGCGAGGCCGCCTATATTGATGGGGAATCCGTAAGTCATGTAGTATGCAGAGCAAGGCGTCTGCAGCAATTTTGTATACATAGGGTGCACCATGGTGTATATCCTAGGTAACCTTAGGCACTCTCCTGCGGGTACAGTAACGCGTACCATTACGCGAAGAGGCAACAGCATAGTAAATCATATGAATTTTTTGTGGATTAAGTTTTTTGAGATATAATCTGTTTTGTATTTTTTCATCATTTTCCATGTTAGTAACGTTTACTTCTAATTCATTGTCCGATTCTTGAGATAATAATCCAGTTATTATCCAGGCATTTATGGTAATTTGACAGCTTATTTTTTACCAGGTTTCGGGGATTATATGAATGGCATCTGGAATTCCAATTTGTATTTGTTTTCCATTTTCGTAGTTTTCCAGTTGTTTTCAGCCGCAATCAAGCTGTTGAAGATATGCCGTTAAACCAGGTGGAAAATAAATTATTTGTTTATTACTAAGCATAGCTAAATCTAAATGGCCTGATAGACTATCCAAAAGAAAAATTAATGTTCGGTCTACTATTACCAACTGCTTATTCCAGGGCTGTAGTATACATTTTGCCAAATACACCACTCGAAACCTAAACGCACCACATCGAGGTGAGAAAAAGCGGTGCATTTAGGTTTAGTCGGTGCGTTTATGTTTAGTCTGGTGCGTTTAGGTTTAGTTTGGCGACAAAGCTAAGCTAAAATGAAAACTATGATTTTCAGGCATATTTTTTTGAAAACGAATGATTTACAAATATGCGTTTTTATTTTTCTTTATAAAAGTCTGTATATTTGCAATGCTTGAAAAATCCGTCAGCTTTCTTTGTTTTTTTCAGTTTTGGTTGCACCATTTCGACCGGCTCCGTAACTAGCTCAACTACCTCCGGTATGAGCAACAGAGTGACCAAATCGTCCCTATCATCATTTAATTGTTCATTTTCTTCGTGTTGAATTAGTTCATCGATATCTTCAAAAATATCATCTTCCGATTCAATCGGAATACGATTTAATTCAGCATCAATTTGGTTTGAAACCGGCAAATCCGATAGGCCCGCTTTTGACCAACAATGTTTGATTAGGTCTGTCTTCATTTGGTCATGAAGTTCTTTAAATTTGTCTAGTTTGTCGAGTTTCGTAATTATCACGTCATCCACGAGGCACTGATTGACGTATGATTTTAAATTACCCTTAACGAATGCTATCGCCCCCATATCGAGTGGTTGCAAACTGACATTTGAAAACTCCACCTCAATATAATGTCCGGAGAAATTATCGACCAATAGGAGAATTTTTCGATTTTCGGTGACCATGTTCTCGTTGATTAGACTGACCCCTTGGGCAAATGTAACCTTCGTTTGCCAGGCGTTTTGGTTTCGGTATACTCTGTAATTTCGTAAAAATCCTCCCAAGGTGGTTCTGGTATATACTTTTCCCTTTTCTCTATACCATACCAAAAGTCGGTAAAATTATCAGCCGCATTTTGAAGGAGGTAGGCGGGCGCATTTGCCACACGTGTTCTATTTCAAATTGTTGTTCGATAGTTTTCTTCACTTGTACGTGTTTATCGGACATTTCTGGTAATGCTAGAATGTCCGACCGGTGATGCAAAATTCTTAGAATTGACGTATGATGTAAATTTCGGACATACTTTGCAGACAAAATGTTTGGAGATTTTTCTCTCCAAATGATATTGGTTTTCATCAGAAAAAAATACCATTTCTATTTTTTTGCTTAATTGTCAGATGTTTTTTGGTATTTTAGCAAAATGAATTTAAATTTTCAAATGATACGCCGTATCATTAAGAAAATAAAAATTGAAATAACGCGTTTTTATTGGATATTTTGATCAAGCACAATTTGAGCACAATTATGTGATTGTGCCTTATAAATTTTTTAATTTTCAAATGATAAATGATGTTACATTCATCTTCGAATTCACGTGATTCTATTCGCACTGTTGAAGCTCCATTCGATTTCAACATTTTTGTCCCTTCCGTTAAAACTAATTGTTCCTTATTTTTCATTATTCTCGCAATAGTATGTCTCGATATAACAAGTGGATATTTTCATTTATATTTTTACTCAAAGTGAGATATTGTGAAATCTTAAAATTATCGTAACTTGAGCAGAAACAATTGTACGCACTTTTGGAAATGTAAAACTTTCATCGTGAAGTCATACCCTATAACATCTCAAATTTTAGGGGTATTTGATGGATTTTCGCGGAATCCCGTTATGTAGTTAACCCTCTGGGCAAAGTGGGGAGAGAATTGGACTTTTCGCTTTTAAAATGGCTACAGTTTTGATGCATAATCCCTAGAACTTAATATTTGGAATCAGTCATACAAAAAAACATTTCTGATTCCATGCCAACATTCTCTGTTAGTAGTTTGTCTTGTTTTCTTCCAATCCGACTTTCAATGGACTGCATTTCGGCTATTTTATGAAATTCGTCAAATCTACGGCTTAGGGGTGTAAGTCGAACTTCACATTATTGATGCAAAACCGATCATTGGTGTTCGAGTCGAAGGGGCTCAATCGTATTTATTTCTATTCGGACTCGATTGATGATGTCATAATATTTTAAACCAATCAATTGGCAGCTGATGACTCATCAAAACACGTTAAAAGCAATGGAAGCTATGCTTGTTCATAAAGCTCTCTCTTGCGGTCAAGAAAGAATGACTTAATAACCAAATACCAGCGGAAAATACCCAGAGTAAAAAAAATTAGTTAGTCCGATAGCATTACGAGGGATAGGTACAATTCTCTCCACATTTTGCTCAAGCGTTTCGACATAAATTTTGCCCAGAGGGTTAAATTTAATTTTTAATGAAGTTTTTCGTGCCAGATTTGCCAAAACAGCTGATCGGTGTAACTCATGTTTTCATCCAATGAAAATAGCTTAAATATATGGACTTGGGCCAACAAGGGCAAAATTTATGTCGAAACGCTTGAGCAAAATGTGGAGAGAATTGTACTATCCCTCGTAATGCTAAAAAATGGAATTCTCGGACTAACTAATTTTTTTTACTCTGGGTATTTTCCGCTGGTATTTGGTTCAGAAATCATTCTTTCTTAAATCATTGCCGCAAGAGGGAG
>SCLF01663137.1:0-14310 GCA_004367975.1 Mesochordaeus erythrocephalus | reverse complement strand
AAACCAATTATAGATGTATATCCCCGTATCTATTTTCTATCCCCATCTAGATTGTATTTTTATTCCAGAAAATTTAAAATTTCCGCAGTTTATTGGTTTTACATCATTTTTGGTCATTAAATTTTGAAATTTTTGTGCTTCCTTAGCTAATTATCCCTATATATCTTCCCCAATGCTAATTTTCTATCCTCATCCGGATTAAATTGGAAAATTAGCACAACCCCGAAGAACTAGTTTGTCAACTTAGCTAGGAGACATGTCTCGTTTTCTATTGGCTCCTTGGACCGATATTATTAACTGCACCCCACTTACTGTCCTCATTCTTAGTTTTGTATTTAAACAGACACCCAAAAAACCACAAAAGAAATCGAGTAATATTTTACGAAGAGATCCAGTCAAAAAAAACTTATCAACCAACAAAAGGATTGTTCCTCATTCGAGACGTAGACCTTCCCAAGAGAAACATTCTTCATTTCCGCTACTCTAGATTCAAACATATCTAGATCGATCTTCCATTTATTATGCAACGTGTAAATGACGATATCGAAGATCACCATGACCGGTTAGTGCCTAAAAGCCATTATTTTTCGAAACGGATTACACAAAAAATATTGAAAAATGTCCGAGATTGCCATAAAAATGCATCCCTATCTATTCCTACGGCTAAATTTGTAGGGTATATTGTCATGAGTAAATGGTGTACCTTATATAGCTCTATTTAGTCATTTATTTCTCCTTTATAGATTCCAATCCGTATTCAGGTTAAGTTTTTATTATAGATTTCTAAAATACCTGCTAAAATATTATGTCAGTCGTATTTATCTATACAATTTTCAACTCTTTATACTTTATTATTCTAGATTTAATAAGATTCTATGTCATCCCCAACCGTATTCAGCTATATTTACCACCCCATTAACCTTTAATTTTAGTTTATTCAATCGTGCTGCTGCTACATTGTTGGGCGAGCAATATCCAGATAGCCAACGTATGTACGGCTGGCATGAATATCTACGGCTAGCTGACAAGTACGATCTTGCTGATCTACGAAAAATGGTATGTTATTCAGTCTAGAATTTACTTATATTAAATATTTATTCTGCTAATCTATAGGTACGATATAGACGATCTATAGGTCAAACCATATCAATTTATAAGTTTATTATTACTTATACTTTTTATTTTTGTAATTAATTGTTACTTGCAGCCAAGCTATTTTACATTCCGTTGCCGCATATAATATTAAACTACCTCTTACTAGATAAGCAAAAACCCATAATACCAATTCTATTATTACTTTTTAGATAATCTCCACATCATCCCGCATTATGGAGGCTATATCTGGCAGCACGGTCGTTATTTATGAGACTCGAAAGCATTTCCACGATCTACGTAAAGATGATGCATCCGAACAGCTACTAAAGGGACTCAAACTCGTGATCGATTGGAATACGCGTCATGGAGACTACGAAAGTTTCCCTACCTCCAAGTTGAACCGGATCTGGGGTGTCAGTCATATATATACACCGCTAAAAAATCCACCTGTAAGTTTTAATATATTATTTTTATAACCAATTATATCCACCGAGTTCAAAATATCATTTTTATAGGTTTTTTTTTATCGATTTTTACTTCACCCCTTATTGGTTATTTATTTCTATAGTAATTTATTCTAACCGATTTCAACTAACATTCAATTAGTATTTATTAGATTTTTCATCAAAACATTATCTATTATTGGTCTATATTTTCAATATTTATTTAACCTATAGCTCTATTTTTCTAGATTTGTTCTCATTTCTATTTTCAATCCTATATATTCAATTGTAGCCGAATTAATCATAGTACGATTCGATGCGTATTTTTGCATATCAGGGGTTAACTACATCTAGTTTTATTTCATTTTTACTTATAGATTTTAATTTTCATCGAATTAAGTAATCTTAGCAGTCATACCGCCTTATCCTGCTTTGCAACAAAATAACCTATTTATTTTAGATTCTAGATACCTTGATCTTGGTAAGCTCGCTGTTTATGGCCCCCCTGACCATTTTCGAGAGTGTGCGGCACTGGGCCTATGAAACCCGTGAAAGACTGATGTCACAATTTAAGTCGTCTGACCTACCAATTCCCGTACTCCGAAGACAGCTAGATATCCAGTATGTTTATATATTATATCCTATAAAATAAGATCTTTTTCCATACTCTTACTTCTAGATTTTAGACATATGATCCCCAATACTTATATATATATAAAAAAAACGGTATTATCTACATTCCTATAACTTCGCTAATATTTCTAGATATAAATGGTTCGATAATTTTATACTCATAAACATTAGATATTGAATCCCAACAAAAAGTATCCTATTCTCTATTTCTTGTCTCGGCAAATTTCTAAACCCATTTTCCTATACCGGATTTTTCTACTTTTTCTTTAACAGGCCAATCTGACTCATCCCTTTCTATTTATATTCACTAGATTCTTCCCTTTAACCATTTCTAGATTCTAAAAATCAAATATCAACATCCGTGTATAATTATTCATGACTTCCCAAACCACTTCTATCTAGAATCATTAATTTTTACTCTATACTATGGTTTATTTGTATTTTATCCCTAAAAAAATTTGCTCGATAGATCTTAAAGTCTTATTAACATTTCTAGGATGCCCGAAAAAACCTGCCAGGCCCACAACGGACCCTATTCCGTTGTGGATTTCACCCGTGAGTGTACCGCACGGGCCTCCTTAACCGCCTTGGAGCTGGACAAAATGGGGGTTCTAAGGGGTCTAACAACAGTAACCCCATTCCAGGCTAGTCATTGGCTGTCTAAAATTACCAAGAATTACGGATCATGTGCTTGGCAAGTATTGTACATGAGACAACCAGGCTGCTCCCGCACTGACCACCTGCGCATGTATTGCAGTGTCCACTGCTGTCTCGACAAGTTCAAAGGGTTAAAGATTGACTCCTACCAATTGCCCGTAAATCTGGTCACCGAAACTACTATAGAACTCCTGCATGATCTTGTCACTTGTAAGTTATATATCATGATGACTACTCCATCTAGATTTATAGTTTATTCTCCGTAAAATCTATAAAATATTAAAAAACCAAATATTAGTCCTCTATACTCTTTTTCTATGTTTGCTTCTCCTATTCTATCTATTCACCCTTCTTCTTGATTCCTTCTGTATATCCTTTTTCGTCTGTGACTTATTTTGTCACTTAATCTCGATTCTCTCCTATATGTTCATCCCCTTTAATCTAGATTATCCCATTTTTCATGCATATTGTACAGTACTTTTTAAAGATAGTTATTCATGAGCACCAAAAGCATTAATATACATTACACCGATATATTAATGTTCCAATATTTTGGTAATTATATCCTATAACCTCGTAATTTTAGTGGGTAAACTTAATGCTCAAGATCAGCTTGTTTTTTACAATAAAAAAATCCCTTTACATGATGGTCATCTTACTCTAGATTTATCAGCACACAATCCATTAAAACCTATTGCTGTTCTAGATTGTCAGGTAGCCGCGCATTCGGCGGTTAGTCTATTTTTCTTGGATCAAAATAAAATTCTAGATTTACTTAATCTAGATTTTACAAAGTTAAATAGTTGGAGTAAAGTTCTCTTGCGCTGTCTGCATTTGTATTATGGAACAAAAAACCGTGTAAAAATCCTAGCTGACTGGAGCATCAACCCATACCTAGAAGATGACGATCTAGTAATTGGAGTAGCAACCGTGCAATATATGGCAGCACAATCTGAACTGGTTATGGAATTGGACCGAAGTATATGGTTAATAATTGTATTTTATGTATATTAGTATTTATCGATATATCGATATATTATCGATTTTATGATACATATTTCCTATTTAGGTGTTGTCTCCTATAATCATCTAATTTGCAAATATTACTGCTAATTTAAGCGTATACCCCTGTATACATAGTTGTCTTATTTTCCATATTTATCATCCCCTTAAAATGGTATTAGTTATCAACTTTCATCCTATCTAAACATCACCGACCGCACGAACCCCCATATTATATTTATACTTATTTATTATGTTAATTTTTATTTCCGTTTAGTCCATAATGCATATTATTAGTTCTCCTTGGCCCGGGATTCTATTCTCATTTCATATTATTTAAAAAACCCCTGACTTAAATTGCTCAATTCATTTTCTAGATAAATTAATCATATTTTAGAACCCTATTCTAGCAGTGTATGAAGCTTTCTAGATCAAATCAAGATCTATCAGTGAATTCTAGATTTTCTAAATATGTCCTAAACGCCTCGATTTTTCATCTATTTAAAACAGAAAAAATTAAAGCTATATCGATTTATTATATAATTCTCATTAGTCCATAATGTAATGTGTATTTTACTATTTTATTTCCGAAGATAATATTTTAAAGCTATATCGACCTATTAGATACTTCTCATTAGTCCATAACATAATGTGTATTTTAAATATTTTACTTCCAAAAATAATAGTTTAATTAATAATTACCCTCTTTATTAACCTCTTAACAGTAAGACAGCTTGTGCACATACATCCAGACTTCGAAATTCAATCGCCAACCACGATCAAAATAACAGCTGCTGCGCTGATCCCAATTGCCCTGCAAATTTAATTAAGTTTCGCTCCTTATTAGTCACCGTTAGGTTTTTGAAGCATCTGGGAACTGTAGACCCTGATTTCAAACTCCCTAAAAAATTAGCCCAAGTACCACATCCCTTACTGCTAGCTGAAGTGGAGATAGGAATCTATACAACTACCCTTTTAGATAACCTTTTTACGTTTAAAGGGCGTAAGGCCAACAAAATTCCCACTGGATTTAGAAAAGTCAGCGTTTCTCCGGAATATGTATATATTGCATCAAAATATGATATAAACGAGATTCCATCCGGATTTCTCAGTTTGGCGCCACCAAAACGAGCCACTTTTTCTGCTGACTCGTTTGAGCCAAATACTTTAGATTAAAAATATTTATATATTTACTTCACTTCTAGATTTTTAGATAACCAATACGATTTTTCACCTATACTGTCCGTTTTCTGTTCATTTTAGACTAAATTCTTTTACGTATTTAATTTACTACTAGATTTTTCTAAAATAACAGATACCTATATTCATCAAATATTCTAGATAATTCTAGATTGTTTTCTCCTGTTCATTCGCATAATCAGTCGTACTCAACCTTTGTTATCTATATACCTCACCATTTCTAGATCCCACTTTGTTTCATTAACTTAGTTGTGATTAATAGAAAGTCTACTGCCAATATGCTCCTCATATTGAACACTGATGCCTTCTCAATATATGCAAGCCTCTGCCGCTGTATATAAATCTCACCAAATTTAAATAAATATATATGTAAAAAACTCTGTATTGATACTTTATAGATAATACATATTACGCAGCAGTTAATATACTTTGAAATATATAGCCAGGCAAATCAACGATCCCATGCCGTACGTAAGTCCAGACCATATGAACTGAAGATATCCTCAAGAATTGCAGTCTCCCAGTCCTATTCCACCTATTTATATTTTATTATTAATTCCTGATTTAACCCAAATATTCAGATTAAATCGTAATTATTCATCATTGATCCAGCCAATATTATTTGACAACCATATATTTCATGCCAACATACTCCTTCCAGACCTACATCGGTACCGTTGGCATAGCTCTATTTAAGCAATCCATTAGTAAGTCATAAGTCCAGACCCAGTATACTAGTGTTCTCGGCCCAAAACAGCTGTCATAAAATATCCTAAAGTTTCCACTTGTTTATTGTTTCCAATATACTGGAGACCACAACTCCCCCCAATATCCCCATACCCATATATACCAAAAGTGCCTAAAATCGTCCAAATGTGCCCATCTATATTCTTATTGATCATACTGAGTTATTAGAAGTGACAAATTTATACTGATCATGAAACCATCTAGATCCAACAGTTAGTGTCCAGACCTAGATAATTTGTAAAATTATATACAAAGAGATTATATAGGAATTTATAGATTACATGTAAATAGCATGGAAATTACAGTTAATTACAGTTAATATATGTGTACATCATTCTTTTTACAAATATAATTACATTTATTATTATTGTAGATTACACAACAGTCTAACATACACTTAAATAGGTAGTTCAGATACCATGTGAAAGGCAATAGTGAGTCTATTCATCATTTTACACCGCACAAACTCATATATATAGATAAAATATGTTGTGCACATTCCTGTTTCTAGAAAGAGAGTACATCTACGTCATATTCCTCTAGCTTCAGACTTCCTCCTAGATCTTGTCACCATCTGAAATACTATAATATATACTCCTATAAATACTACCATGGGCATTCCATTTATAAGGCTAATTCTAACATAATTTTAGGCATCGTAAATCCCATCTAATAAATCTGAGTAGCTAGGGGCATAAAACGGGCTTATGTCTGCTAAAACTCTAATAGTTTCGTCTTCTAATTTTAGTATTTGATCATGTTTTAAACGCGCATTTATTAGAGTCACAACGTTTTCAGCCATCACCCTAATTTTTCCTGGATTAGTGTTAATGATATTTTTACAGTATGAGCAGTTTTTATAATTAGTTTCCATACGATGGTAACATTGTGTAGTCATATGTAGAGCGACCTGAATGTCGAACTGCACTGAACCAAATAGTTCCCTTATTGATATAGGGAGCTCATTGAACCATTCACTATGACTTCCTGGAAAAACTTTATCCTCATTAGTATAATTATTTCCATTTTTAACTCTTTTATTCATGTGTGGTACTCTAATCCCTTTAGCAATTTGTTCGGCAAAGCTCTGACTATTTCTGTCTAGATTTTCATTGTAAAAACTATTGTCATTATACTGTATCATTCCGCACATTGTTTTAAATATATCTTTCGGACTTTTATTCCTAACTATTCTATTCATTGTGCAAAGACTCATTTTCTTATGGATAATATGTATCGGACACCAGTTTGCTATTCTCAATAAATTTTTCTGTGATAATGTATTATTTCTATTAATTTTTATATCTAGAATTAGTCTAATTTGATTATTTAATATTACTTGAATTTTCTTATAATTAGTTTGGGTCCATGGTGCTTGTATACCAAGTCCAAATGTATATAGACCAGCAGAACATGCAAATGCTATTTTTAATAGTTGTCTTTTGGTACCTATGTTTTTTAAATTTTTTATGCTAAATATCTGTGCTTTAAGGATTTGTACTATATGTTTGATTTGAGGGTCAAATTTTAAGTCTTGGTTAAATCTTAGTCCTAGTATTTTCAATTCGCTTTCTTGTTTTAACGTACCAATGCTAGTTTCTAGTTTATCTGGCATCAACAGTCTTTTTTTCTTATTTCCTATAATCATTAATTTAGTTTTTTCCGCATTTAGCTTAAATCCACAATTATTCATGTAGTTAGTGGTCTCTTTTAGCATATTATCTACTCTACTTTTTATCCTATCTATATTAGTATCCCAGACTACAATTATGCTATCGTCCGCATAGCATTGAGCCATTTTCCCTATATTTATGTTATTCTTATTTCCGGGTGGCACTACATGCCTTACAAACCCATTAATTACTAAATTAAATAGTAGGGGCGAAGTTGGTTCTCCCTGCATTACGCCTATTAGGGGAATGTTAAAATCTTCAGATCTATCTCCTGCACTAATTAAACATCCCTTTCTTTGCCTTAGCATACTTTCAAAAAACAGCATAGTATGTTTCTTACATATCTTACGCAATATTTTCTTAATAATGTCAAATCGTACACAGAAAAAGGCGTTACTTAAATCTAGACTGATTATTACCGCGATCGCATTTTTATTTATTTTTGCTATAGTATTAAGAAGAGAGGCAACTGCTATGTCACAACCCATAAATTTTCTAAATCCATATTGTGCGTCATCAAAAGTGTTATTATCTTCACAATACTTTTGTAGGCTAGTAGCTACCACTTTCATCATGAGCTGCTGCTCCGGCCTTCCTATAGAAAGGAATCGTCTATTTTTAATATTATTTACGTCACCCGGTTTTAGAATTGCACAGAACTTAGTTTTGAGAAAATGATCTGGAAAAATGCCTTTATATAGATATTTTGTTATTGCGGCGAAAATTAGATCTTTGAATTCATATGGTAATGCATTTAAAATTTGACCATTCATATTGCAATCTAGTCCTCTAGTAAATGGTCTGAGAGATCTTAGACATTGTACAAACGATTTGCTGTTCGCATTATATCCTTCCCACTTAGTAAGATGCTCCTCAAAGCTAAATCTATTTATTTCCTCGATATACGGTATAGACTCTGTTACATCTATATCTACTAATGTATTAATATCCCTTTTTTCGATATTTGTATAGATCTCCTTAAATTTTCCTGCTAATTCATTTGACTTATAATTTTCCCTAGTTGTAGCATTCACTCTATCTTTTGGATTCAATTTTTTATTTAATTTAAATAAATCTATATCATTAAAGAATTCTGTGACTCCACTACGAGTATAAAATTGTCTCCGATCTCTGCGGTACCTATATTTTGCTAATCTTTTTATTGTGTCAATGACCCTCTTAATTTTTCCCTCACTGGTTGGTTCAGCTCCTCCTAACAGGGTTCTTTGCAAGCAGTACAGTATATTACGCATTTGTCTAGTTTCCGTACTTAGTATCTGTGGGTTACTATAAATTGGTATTTTTTTATTTTCTGACGGTTGAATTATTCCACTAAGTTGGTCGATAAATTCGAATAAATAATCTGCACTTAAAGATTTTTTATATTTGATTAGCTGCTTATTAAAGTTCAATATATTTGTGTTTTCCGTTTCTAACAGTTCTGTAGATAGTCCGATATTATCATATCTAGTATGGTTAGTGATTTTTTCTTTTAATGAGTCCATCATAGCAAAAGCTAATTCTTTTAGTACTTTGTGATTAAGTGGTGGTCGTTTCTCAATTTCTATTGATCCTATTTTATTCGATCGTTTTATGTTACACTCTAATACCATAATCTCATGACCGTCATTTCCTATTTCAATATTCCCATTATATTGTTTACAAGTACACTCTATATTTTTTTGTAATACCACATCTATTTCTGATTTTCTGACCTGTTTGCCCTTTCCCAATTTCATAAATGTGTATCCTCTAGTCATGTTAGTATAATCCCCCAGAGCTCCTCTAAAAGTTGGTATAAATGTACGTTCATATGCATTCCTAGCTTTATTATAATTACCGTTCAGATCGCCTGCAAAAATGGCTGGTACTTTTTTCTGTTTACTAATTATCAGATCTGTCGCCTGCTGAAAAAATTCCGGTTCCCCGATACCTTGCCATTTCATGGATCCCTCTATTGGTCTGTAAAAAACTGCCAGATTCATAGTATATGCTTTATTTTTCACACAGATCATAGTGAATGGAGGTGGGCATTTTATTTGTCTAATTTCGTTTCCTAGATGTGTTTTAAACAAGATCATACTTAAAATCGTATTTTTATCTTTTATCATTACAAAGTCATGAGCCACATAGTTATATCCTATAGGAATAACCTTATTGCCAATCAATTCGTATTCTGTAGTATCTAGTTCTGATAATAAAAATATGTCAACTTCTGTAAATGAGTCTACCAAACGTTGTAGTTTACCTACTATTGGTCTATTGACATTAGTATATATGATTTTCATTGATGTACCGATTTCCATTACTGTATCCTCTATTTTTACTGCTGATCTTGGTATCTTAAGTTTTTCTTTATCAAGAATTAGGTAAGCATCATTTAAGCACGGAAGCATGTTAGATTGAAATAGCGAACTATTGTTGAATTTAAATTCTAGTCCTGGAATCACAGGAAGTGGAAATGTATATTCCTCTATTATATGGCCATTTTCCGAGATTTTAGTCCCCAAATCATAATCCTTAAAGAATTTGTGATCATAAAGCTTAGTTTTTCCTATATAAATTGATTTTGGTTCAAAACTTACTATAATTTTTTGATTGTCAGTAATGTCATGTAAATTGTCTATTACCCCCGATTTTGCCGATCGCGATGCCATATTTATAGTATAGATTTTTGGAGACTTGCCTAATCCATCTATATTAGCTCTAGTATTTATAATATCAGGTATGGTGGCTGAAAACGGTGCGCTATGCCCTTCACGTTCTATATCTAAATTTCCCATGGTGAATATGTGTGAATCTTGCAAATTTCTATCATCATTACCCTCACTATTCATTCGTACGCATTCTGTTGGATCCTCCGGGACTGTCTCTAGACTCGGAATCTCCATGTCTTGATCCTCTTCTAGAGATTCGCTGATCCTTGATTCTGCAGTCGGAAGTGAGCTGAGGATGTTATCCCAAGGGTTGTCTATATACTGACTATCATATATTTGCGAAAGCTTCTTTTTAATGATTTTCATAGAGTATAGGTCTGTATTAATTTTTAAGAGTGTGGTTATTTTATTAATTATTTTTTCTATTAAAAAGAATAAATCTCTACTCACTGGCGGGCAATTATTACAGATCTTAGATGGCATATCTATTATTGATTTTAATATAATATTATCTAACAGGTTTTCATTTAGTGCGCACAAAGCTTCAATTAAGAAAATGGCTTCATCTATGTGTGCTAAACCATCTTCGTTTGGTGTGCAGTCTATGATGCAACGCAGTGTATATATTATATGTGGAGTTAACAAAATACACCAAGCATACCATTTAATTCTCATAATGTTAGAATTAATTTTGACCCTTTTGTGACCATATTTCGTGTTATTATAGATTTGGCCACCATCTCCCCTTTTCCATGAATAACTGTTTATAATTAGCGCTTCAATTTTTGTTTTTCTATTAGCCACCATAAATCTAGAACCCCCCGGTAAATTTGTCGTGATTTCTGTTGCCTCAATCATAGTCCATAATAAATTTTCGTTAATTGAATATTTAGTTGAGGTAATATTTCTAGCTATATAATTTCTATTGGTGGTATAATTTTTATCTTTTATATCCATACCTAAGGGTAGCAATTCAGTATTTTTCCTTGTATTATACTTTTTAGTAATTGGTAAAATATCGTTTTCGCTATCTATTGATGATATGTTTTGAAAATCCGAATGCTCCTCAATATAGTTATTATCTCCCCCTATTTTCTCGAGTGATTTATCTCCAACTAAGGATACTAACTCCTGACCACTATTTATTTCCTGATTTTCATTAATCGTCCTATTAATTCCATTATTTAAACTTAAATTATTTACATTGTTTAGCTCTATCTCTATTGTATCATTGTTAACGTTAGAGCTAGTACTGTTTCTATATACTCTACTTGTTTCTGTATTTTCATTTAAGTTAGTATTATTAGCTATTATTATAGTACTATTATTTTGCATATTATCCACCGGATCATGCTGATTTATTCTACTGTTGTATTCTATGGAAGTAAGGGAAGGTGGTTCCTCATAGTTATCAGCTGAATGATATTCCTCCGAATCGCTCATAGATGATGGCTGATCGAAAGGTGATCCATACTCGATAATTTTACTAGGAATAAGGTAAATAGTTGGTGAATATGGTGAAATTACTTTTTCTTCATACAGTGTATTCTTAGTAGCCCGTCCGAGTGATTTTTTAGATTCTTTATTAATTCTATTATGTATATTTTTTCTGGCATGTCTATATGGACCTGAAGATTCCGCGTTTTCATTAATTATGCTACGAGATGGGGTGGACATGTAATTCATCGTTTGTTTATTAGTGTTAGGGTTCCCTACTGTGTCCAAAATATTTATGTTAGGTCGTGGGATACCTATAAATGTCGAATTTGTTATAACATCATTCTCCTTGTTTTCTATCGCATCTATACCACTTTCGAAATTTAACTTAGCTTCTTTATATATTTTAGAGTTTTCAAATGCTTCTTTATATCTCAAAGACATTACGTTACGATTATCAGATTGATAGGTGTTTTGATCAAAATGTTCGTTGTATCTATTGGAATTATGGTCATATAGCGAATAGTCTGTATTGCCGCGTGGGATATCCTTTTTTACAAATTGCACCATCTTTCTAGATTGTTGATGATACTCTAATCGAACCATACTTTTAGCAATATCGGCTGTTCCATGTGAAACTCCTCCAGTCATAAACCTTTCTTTCTCTTTATCTTTCGTATAGAAATCTTGTCCAATCATTCCAACCTGGTGTACAATAACGTTCGTTGCTAGAGTTTGTTCTTCCAATCTATATTGAACTCCTTGGTTGATCATATTCTGATATTCGGCCTGGTGACAAAATATATTACCTAGATCATTGCAGGTTTCTGTTACTGTGAGGTCCAGACATCGGACCAAGTCAATAGCTTCGGCGTTCATGCGCCCAATTGCCCGCGACCAACAGAACGCTTTCCTCTGTTCAGCAATGGTCTTCGGCTGTAATAATCGAAACGCCGTGAGCGGATTCTTCAGCCCTTCTGTCTCTGTCATGTATAGTATTTGCTGATTATTATCTAGAGAAAACCACATTCTATTATTTAAAAGTTGTTCATAGCGGCTTTGAATCATGGCTACTCTTGTCGGGGCCTTATAAATACTCATAGACATATTATATGATGAACGAACGTGCCAATTAATCCTTTTGATCTTGATTTCGTAATTCGGATTAGCCCTTTTTCTATTCAATTCCTCTTGCCATTCTTTATCATGCGCTTGTTGCTCAGTTTTCAGTCTGTCAAAGTTTGGTGTTCTAGTAAAAATCAGTGGTCTTCCATTGCTATTTAAAAGAATCACTCTTCGTTCATGATAAGCTTTTAACCATATTTTCATAACTTGTTCCCCAGGTGCCAGCCAATCGTTATCTTTTTTGTATGCGTGTAGAACCCCATTAAAGTGCAGTGGCATATTATATATTTTTACTGGTCCGTACCGTCTTCCTGACTTTGCACAATCTTCTTTAACTAAGGCATATGCAGCGTTCTTGATCTTTTTGGCATTGCCATTAGTCATAAGATACGTTCTCTGATCCGTCCATACCTTGTAGCATTTAATAATTATGTCATTGAATCTAGAATAATTGTCCACTGATAATGTATACTCCTGAAATCTCCCTTCGGGGCATGTCATCATAGTTCCACAGTATACTGTCTGATGGCATGCATACCAGAATGTCCATGTAGCGAAACTCTCGTGGAGAAAATGTCCCATAATCAGTATGTCTTTTATTGAGTTGAAAGTAACCATCCAAGGAATTCTAGTCTGATCCCAGTGTTGTGGTATATTTCCTTTCGTAATCCTATAGTGTTTGCCTTCAGTTAAACCATATACCGCCAGTTTTTTATTTATCTGCACTCTGTCATTGAAATTGTTGAACATAACCGTTTTTAAACTCTCTGTAAAGTCATATTCTGTGTCCAATCCTGCATCTTCAATAATATGTTCATGCTGCTCTGTCCATGGTGCATCTTTATTTATATTAATTTTAATTGTATATGGTTTACCAACCCATCTATCGTCCTCATTCCTTCCAACTTGCTTTCCTAGTGATTTTCCTCGGTAACCTCCTTGTGGATTTCCACGCTGGCCCTGATATGGTCTAGAGCCCTGCTTCTGTCTATTGTTATGATCATATCTGTGTCCGTAGTCTTCCGTTCTTCCGCGTTGTCCTCTATGGGTGTCCATACTTCCTCCTCTATATGATTCTGCATGTCCTCCTCTATTTCTATCAGATGTTGATTCTCTGTTATTATCATAGCTGCTACCTCTTCCTCGTTGAGTACGATTATGAGTAAATTTACCTCTTTTGGTAGTCTGACGTTCCTCCATTGGGGCAAGACGTTTTTTCCCGGTTGAGTTACTTTCCTCATATTCGTAGTTATATTCAGACGTATTCCGTTCTTCATCTGGTTCAAACATTTCCTCTTCTGCAAATTCTTCCAATGTACCGTAGTCTTGACTCTCTTTCTCAGAATGACGCAAATCATAACTCATTTCTGAAATCTTTACACACTTAAGTCTCGAATAACGAAATTACATTGTTATTGAAATTGCCCCAATTGCCATATTTCTCTATATTAGATATACCGTCTAAATTGTACAATAAAGAATATTTCAAATTATACTGATTTCCTAGGGTATAGAATCATTTAGTCTGTTAATGTTTGACAATAAGTTTAACGTCTGATAACTTATAGCATCAATTACGACCACATAAATATCGATTCACGTATCATATCTTAAAGTCTATTAACATCTAACATTGTTACT
>SCLF01662048.1:0-14313 GCA_004367975.1 Mesochordaeus erythrocephalus | reverse complement strand
TCTCCGATAAAATTTCTAGATTCGGTTGGGAGTTGGCAAATATTATTTCCAAAATAATTTTAGTATAATTGCTGATCTACAGAGCCCCGCCAACTATATCAATACTGAGACATGGACGAAGGTTAAATCCATTTTAATTCATGTTATTTATTTTTTATATCTTAGACCTTGATGTACCAACTGGTACAAATCCCGACCTTGCTGACTGTCTCAATATGGGTCATATTTCTCGCCTTATCAATGACAACTCATATGATCGGGTGGTCATAGACAGCAAACAAAAGGTGCGATCATGTATTTTAATAGGATTATAGGGGATTACAATGTGGCTTATCGGATTTTTAGGTTCCCGAAAAGATGTTAAATGAGTATACTCATAAAAAATTATACCTGGAGACCCAGGAGTTAGTGCGTGAACAGAAAAGGGAGGCAATGGTCGCCATACAAGAAGACTTGATCGCTGTGACCAATATGAACGATAAAGTCAATGTCGTATATCACAAGCGTCGCGACCATTGGGACTCCGACGATAAAGAATTCCTGCAAGAGGTTACTAGTAAGTGCCGTACATATTTATTCCTGAATTGCATTTAATCTAGTCATGATTTATGAACGTGGTGTCCACTTTGGGCACGGAAAAAACGGTGTCCATTTTGGACACCTGCTGCTTAATTACTAATAATACCATGATGAGCTCTATTGACTCAATTGCTAACAGTCGAGCTATAAGGAGAACAACAGACCATGGTGTCCATTTTGGACACCCTATAGAGCGCGCTAACAGGATTGATTTTTACTTACTCTTTAGGCCTAGAACCTAGTCTAGGTTCTTTACTGGATGATTTACCCAAGAATTTGGAACAGGCTACGAGTCAGTGGCAACGTGTCAATAATGAGGTTGGCCGGTTGACTGATGATCTTCAAAAGACGGAGAAACGTATCCGGGGTATCCGTCAAGCTGCAGGTCGGACCATGTTGATTATGGCTGACCCGGAAGTTGATTCACTTCGTAGTAAATCGGTTATAATACGATCTTTAATCCATATGTGCGAGCAAGTGTCCGATATGAAGTTCGGCAAAGTTCAAAATGATTTGGCTGACTTGAAACTTCATTTGGACCGGGATGTTCAAGAAGAAAAACTGGGATGTCACGAAAGGGTTCAAATCTTGGCTGGGGTACTTCATAATATTAAGAAAATTGGTGGACATGATGGTCATCTAATTACTCGCCTTAATCTCGCGACAATGTTAGTAAGTGATTATGAAGAAAATACGTTGTATTGTTTTTTGTGACGTCAAATTTCATTCTATTTCATACAGTAACCTTTATTCAGTTGCCGGTTATGCCGACGATAATCATTCGTCGGGGCATTCAGGCCATGCTGAAAGTGCATGGTGAAAGGACTAACCCAATGTCTGACATATTACGTACCCCCTTTGGTTCCACTGGTGTGACCGTAAGTTAACGCCAGCTTACTATTCAGCTGATTCGCTATAATATATTCACAACATTATCTCAATTTTTCAATATTGCTCGTATATAATTTTATATTATTTTTAGAAATTGAACAAAAAAGAAAAGGGTACAAGTGCTGATAGGCCTCAGTTTTGGTGCACCTATCATGGACGCATGACTGGCCACCGGACCAACAGTTGTAAGCTGCGACGGAGATCCAGCTCCTTCCGCGTTAGCGATCCAGTATCATCCAGTGGTAGATATAATTCAAACGGTAATTCTTCCAATCGATCAAATTTTCGCAGTAATCAGGGCCCCTATCACACTAATGACTCCAATCCCCGACGACAATCTGGTAATTTCAATGCAAGCAAATATCCAGCTGGGCAAGGCGGGAAACGCGAATAAAAAATCGATCTACCCTGTATTATCTATAATATTTAATATCATAATATTTCTGTATTATATTCAAGATAATTCATTTTCGTAATAATAACACACTTGTATTATATTGTTTATGATATTTATGCAGAAGACAGTTGTAATGATCAATGCCGGCGGAAATCAGTTCCGCTTCTTATGATAAAAGTGGCTGTAATTATGAAATATAATATAATTATATTATATATAATTATACAATAATTAATTACGTAATATAATAATTATATACCATTAAATAATAATTATAAATAAAGTCACAAAACCTATTATAATAATAATTTCAATAATAAGTCCCTAAAGTATGACCTCATTTAACCTCTAGGGAGCTCGCGTGAACAAATAGTCGCATAATTGTTAAGGTGACAAAAGAGAGAGAGGGTGATTAGCGTCCTATCCATCGGTGTTAAGTGAGTCTCGTAACTCCCTGATCCTTTCTTCAACCTACTTTTTATTACCAGTGTATTTTTTGAGACCTATTTTTGGGATCGATTTTGGTTCGTACTTTTTGTATACGGCCAAAGATTCCGCGATTGCTTCGTTTGGAGGGACTTTTTCCGTTTTGCGGGATTTATATTTTCTATTCGGGTCTTTGAATATCTTGAAAGAATCTTCCGATCCGAATATTTTTTGGTTCCAATTAGAGTACTGTATCTTCGACGGTTCCGTATCAAAATCTTCTCTGCAATCTTTTACCACTAAGCAAAAGTACTTTTGGACGTCTTTGTCAAAAATGTGATAAAACACATCTCGAAGCTTTTCCAAATTCCACGGTTTTTGGTCAGCTGGGTTTTCCATCAACTTCTTTGCCAACTCGGTCAGCTCCACCTTCTGTTCTTCAGACTCAGCCACATGCGATGCCAATCTTGTAAGAGCTATTAATACTGGAAAGCAGTCTGGATGCTCACCCGTATACTAGACTTACCGCAACTTTCCTTAGGGGTTGGTGACTCATATTTTGGGACCTCGTATACCCGCTCGACCTTAATTTCGCCCTTCTTTCACTTTATATTATGATAAATACGATATTGTAACGGACAATTTTGTATTCGGTTTTACTATTGTCCCGGCCACCGAATTATGTCATCATACATGTAAATATTCTGGGTAGAAGCAATAGGTATATTCGTAAAAAGATGTGATATCGATTCTAAATCATATACTGAAAAATGTCTCGCCCTATTTAACCTTCATCTTTGTTAACCTTAATTTGACGTCAATGATCTGACGTCACTCGGTTTGGTGACACGCCCCTTACAATTGACGACTCCTGTCACCTGATTGGTCTATTTTTCACTCTCAATATATTAGCGCACGACCAGTATTCGAAAGTTTGTTCTGTAATTAGTTCCTGTCACCTAATTGGTCTATTTCTCATCGTCAATATATACGCTCACGACCAGTATTCAAAACACTATTTTGCACAAAAACTAAATAATATGGAACATGTATAGAAAACATCGGGTTTCATATATTTGAAAGCCCTGCTAATTTCCATCTATAATTGACAAGTTGTTACATTATGTGTACTGCCCGTTATAACTCCCAGTTATAATTTTGACATTTTAACTTCACGGGTTAATTTTTGTGCGTAATGGCACTATCATCGTTATCGTCGATACCATAGTCGTTTAATTATAAATAAAATTGCCGTTGTCATAGAACCAGTCGTCACGATGTCATAAGTTGACGATGTAGGGTCAGTTATCCGTAAGTACGATAGTCTATCAAATTGATAGTTGACAAGATTTTGTGTAATATCTACACGTCATATACACGCATTGTGTTGACATGTGGCCAGTCGTCAGGTTGCCACAACGTTGACGATTTAGGGCCATCGACATTTAGGCTACGTGCATAATGCCGAGCAGTGTCGTGGATAAAAGGTGAACACTCTTTAGTATAATAGAACTTGTCTGATAAACTCACTCCAGATAAAAGAAAGTGGAGAGTACCCCGGAGTGAGAGAAATCGAACGAAGTTTGTTAGTTTGGGTGGGATTTAGGGAATTACGTTATTTATGTTTTTGAAATATAACAAACTGCAGTTGGTAGGGGGCCCAGTTACTAACTGACATAACCCTAACAAAACATTTGACTTTTCAGTTTCTGTTCTTGAGACTTTTCACGCCCGCCCAGTTATCGGTTGATAAATGGCGTCTGTTATTAGTATAATAGAACTTGTCTGATAAACTCACTCCAGATAAAAGAAAGTGGAGAGTACCCCTGTGTTCCCGTGCCTCACTTGTATATTACTCCATTTCTGGCGTTATTTCGCTTCTATAGCTTTCCCAGATACATTGTTTAAGAGTTAATATTGAGGTTATAGATAATGCCCATGATTTTGGTACGTGTAACCCTCATTTCCTTTTCATTTGTTGGTATGGTTTATGTGCCAGCCGAGAGCCTGATCATAAGCTAATCCCAGTATGATATAAAACTCGATCTCAGGAGATCATAATATGGATTTATTCAATATAATAAGACTACAATTATGTTTTCCGGCTGTTGGATCCATTTCGTGATTGATACATGATCGCTCCCATCAAACACCCTAATGATTCGGAATAACAATCATATGACAACGGTACCTTAACATATTTGATTAACCTCAGCTTATATAAGATGTGATTAATTACTTACGTACGGATAACTAGCTTCATTTTGGGATATATAACAACATTATATATATCAACATTATGCGAAATGAAAATCCATATCACCGCTAGAGATTATCCCGATGTTTGCACGTCATCCCTGTTTTTATCAGCCTGTATTCATAGCAAAGGCCAATGGACCTTAGGCTCTGGTGTTTTATGATCAATATTGATAATACTTTAGGCAATATTACTCATAACCTTCATGGGATAGCATGATAGGATATTCTGACGCATCAATACAAGTTGAGTGGGGAGCAATGACTCATAATCAACAGAAGGGGCGCACTCATCTTCATTTTAGTCATATTGCTCATTCCCCCTTGCTCATATCATTCGCTATTGACAAAAGGCAAAGATTTCATTTTTAACAAAGAGAAATATATGTTCCGTGAGAGAAAGGTCCTGGTACCACAATGGGCACGTTAATATGTTATAGGCTATTAAGGATTTAGAGGCTAAGTAGCGTATCCTACTTTAGCCTTTAACACAATAATAGATATTAACCTGTAAATTTTCATCAATTAATCGTACCTATTATGTTTCCAATTTACAGCCCACTTATATTGATTTGCGATTACGAACTAATATATTTTCCTGAACAACGAAAAGCTCTCGCTGAAAACGCTTTATCATCGGTTCCACAGGTTATCGCCCCCGTGTACTTAATATATTCATTTTAGACTTTAAATTATTTATTCTTTGGAGTGGAATAAAGGATATGTTTAAATGGTGATATTCAGGGTAACTCGTGTATATTTTCTACACGTAATTCTATCGGTTACCGAGCTGTGTAAAATCCTTCATAGATTACACTAGGTCAAATTTCTATAAAGTACGCTATAGTACGTCATATCGAAATCAGCTTGTTTCCGTAGTTATTATAACACACGGTTTAACGCGAGTTCCCATATCACTTTCAACAGACAACAATTTACAGGGAACTGTTTGTGATTATTATTCGAGTGATTTGCGTAGCGTTATCTACGCAGCGTGATTTAAGGATTAGACGTATTTCAGTGAACGATCGATTGTTTTCATTTATTTCAACCGACCTAATTGAAAGTTCATATTATAAGGTTGACCGACATTTCCCGCGATATTGCGTTATCAAGGCTTTATTATTGACATGCGGTAACCTCCCACCATCCTAGTCAAGGACGTTATTAGATAATATTTGATAGATATCAAAACCAGATTATAGTGAGGTTTATAAAGTGGTCGTGAAATATCAAAGCGCTCTCAAGCTTAAGTTATTCTTAGCATTAGCCAGTAATCGGATGCATTCTAGATACGCAAATTTTTTCACTATATTTGAATTTCCTGATTATGCCGGCTCAGTTCTTTTGCAACTGCTACCCGCTCAGTTGAGAGCATAAACATTAATACCAGATTGGTATCGAGATAAATAACACTTCGAATTAAAAGTTATTAATAATTATTTACAATCAGCTATATTTTATTCAGATAAAATTTTGCTTAGCAGTTAATGGAGGTCAGCATCATATTCTAAGCTTCCCGCTTGCTTTGCCCGACCCATTTACTAATGAACTTGCCCTCCATTCTAAATAGTATATTAGGATATAAGATATATACTTTGGATATAGGATATATGCTTCGCTAATGAGTAATTTACTCACCTTAACCGCACATAATGATCGAGTCGCGTTTTTCCGCCGTTTCATTGGAAGCCAACATTGGCAGATCTTTTGATATCCCGATATTATTCGCGGTGTAGGTCTGCAGCATTTTGCTGTCCTGCCAATTTCCCAGTTGGACTAGGAGTTGTTCACTCACTCCTAATGTGATTCCCAACCCTAGGTTATATCGGCGACCCGAGTGAGCTGTTACATGATAAATACTTGGCATTTTCATCTTTTTAGAATTTAGTTTCCATCCCATTACCATATCCCTGGTTTTATACATTGAGTCATTCGACTCTCTTTTGCCCATTTTATTATTTGGATATAGTAATTTCGATGGGAATTTTTTCCAAATTCTTCTGGTCATTCTTACTGGACATAATAATGGCTCCAGGGTGGACTCTACCAGCCTAAGGAATTTAGTTTTTAAGCCAAGACGATCACTTTTGCAGTGTTGCATATGCCAAGTAATTACATCTTTTCCTTCAACTTTGGATGTCACTGCATTCACCGGGCATAGATTAAGTGCGTCAGTAATCCTAGAGGCCGTCGTGTACGAGACCACCAATGTCCAAAGGCGCAATTCATCTAAATACGACGAGTTATTCTTTAGCAACATAAAAATCGTAAGCCTTTTGATCCAGATCAATGGCACCGTATATGCCTGCTTTCTTGGCCTTAGCCTGATGGATTCTATTCTATCTTTAGTCCATCGATTTTTCATGCAGGCTATTTCGGGCCAATTCTCAGTGAATAGTGTTAGTTTTCGGTTCGCAAAAATCGTTCGAATTTGAGAAATTTTTGCAACAATTGCCTGATTAGATATTGGGTATGGACGAGGCATTTTTTCCCATTTCATAAGGAACGCAAAAACCGTCACGGTTGTCCAATCTTCCAGCGGGATTTTCACTCTTTGCGCGAAACTGACCAGTGACATTTCGAGGGCGACTAATATTTTAAAATATGGCGAAAGAGTTCTTGCCCTTTTCAGTAGGGAATAGCTTTCATGCAGGAAGTTGGCCTCCATTTTCTTAACTGTATATTCGTCGAATAAATTTTTACTAATATATGTAGTTCTAGAATGCAATCAATTGCTAGTGAGTGTGAAGAATTACTAGCTCTTCAGAGAGCGTTTCCGCCCCGCCGCCGCCGTAATATTAGGGCGGTAAATTACATGGGAGTCGTCGTTTCACTTCTTAACTGGGTTAACCGAGTGCGACTCAAACTGTGCTTTTCCGACAATAATTATATTATTTATCAAAGGCCATTAAGCAATAAGACCAGTAACCGGACACTTTGGAAAGAGGCATGCAACGCGCTTATGCTTGAAGGTTTATGGGCCTTAGACTTCCCTTCCAAAGCCAATCATAACTTACTGGATTTGATATTCAGGCACCCTGATGACTTCTATAGCGGAAGTTGGACGGATTTCTCAGACAATTGGCTACGTTTATTGAATATTCACAGGTTTACATCTCGAAGATTATGAACTATAATTTACTTTACTCCCTCCCACTCTCACATGCTTTTCGTAAAGCTCAATATATAATTAAGTGGGGTGAAGGATCGAGAAGACGTCTACTCTCACGTACATCAGGGAGTGGATATGTGGCATCATTCACGACACGTTCCAAGGCATCGATCTATTCCATATAGACCCGGGGTCTTTATTTATACCAAACCAGTAATTATTAGAGATTATACTCTGTCATACAGAGGAAAACGAGTAAATAAAAGGATCATTGGATCAAGGCTTTATCGTATATTGGGCATTAACTACCGCAATGAAAATATAATTGGGTATCGTCCAGTACTTAGAAGGCAGACTCGAAATTTTGCCGAGTTCAAAAATTCGCCTTCATTACTGCTAAATCATACAGTTATATTCGAGGAGCTGGGAAAATGGATCAAGCAAGGTGCCATAGAAGTGTTTCCTCGTAGCACCTACGCTTTAAAGGACATTGACTGTCTCCTATCTATGGCCCTTGAACCCACCAAGCCCAGGCTTTGGTAAGCTAATTTTACTTTCTTGAGCAATAGATGATTAGACTCGGCCTATTATTAACTAAGCGGTACCTGTTACGAGAACATTAAACGATACATTTTCCGAAAATGTATCCTAATATTATTTAATGCACTAGACTTTAATTAGCTTGGGGTAATATTACTACGATACAGAATCGCGCCCCAAGCGTGATATTCCTCAGATCTATACCTTCTTTTCAGTCTTATGGCGAATATTTTAATTTGTTATTTCTCATTAAGACTAATTCATATAATAATATTAAAGCTAGTCTAGTCAACTCTATTGCCCCCAAAGATAATATAGCTGCATTTTTTATCCAATGCAATAAGGTATTTTTCGAAGTTGCAATGGTAGCCCCATAACGTGCGTTGCGCCTCAAGTAAAGCTCCCATGCGTCCTAGATGACATTGGGCACGTCCTAGGGTGCATCCAACTTGGCGACTACATGTGCAAGTTGGATGACAAAAATGGTAGTTATTTTTTAGCAATATTTAATGACTAAACGATTTTTTCTATTTATAGGGTACATGCACCTCCGGTTAGACAAGTATAGTGAGTCCCTGTCCTATATGCACTTTGGTCACCTTTTAATTCGATGTATAGGATTACCCTTCGGATTGACGCATAGCGCTCATAGTTTCCTTACATGTAATAGAGTGGTGACCTCACTTATAAGCGCATATGGGCACAGGTGCTTCCTCTACTTGGATGACCGGATGTGCTTGTCCCAACACACAGTCGCACCCAAGGGTCATGAAACCTCCAACGGTAATTATTACCGCCATTTTCGTAATTATTATTCAACATTGTTAGATGTTTATTTAGACGTTAAATATTCATAAACTGATTAACTGTTAACTTATTATTGAAGAGTTAAACACTTCTCCCGTATATATTTTCAAAACCAATTACTCTTCCCCATTTATCCGCTCTGACAGTGATCATTTTATCCATATTTAAATAATTAAAGCGTTTAGGGAATAGTATTTTAAGGTAATTACTGCATGATGTCTTTGCTGGTCAGTCTCGGTGGATTTTTATCGTTAAATAAGAGCGTGGCCATTCCAAGCCGTCAAATGGAATTTTTAGGCTTCCTCCTTGATACAGAAGCTGGAAGCATTTCTATCCCGCTCATAAAATACGAGAAAACATGCATTTTGATCGATCTATTTATTAAACAGTCTAGCAGTGTAATTTGCCGCAAGACACTTGAGCGAATACGAGTAAGTAATTACTCCGACTTTAGATTTTTATACAACGTTTTCATATTTAATATTTTCTTTCAAATAGGGGAAAGTCGTGTCGTGGTTAACAGTAATGTTAAACTTGGGAATATTTGTCCGTGAGATGAACACTGTCATTGCTTTCGGTTACAAACACAACCTCGAATATATACCCGTCACTTCTATAGACATGGACGAGTTATTAGACGAGCTTCACATTTGGACAACTTTGAGGAATTTAAGCCTGACACGCCCTTGGCTAATCGCTCGACACAATGTTATTGAATGTCATGAATTCGAGATTTTTACCGACGCCTCGTGTAGCCAAATGGGGTGTGCGTTACGGCTCGAGGCGCGTCCTGGGGTTAACTTATTTGACACGCGTATATTTCGTTATTCCGACAGCCAAGCCGATGACGCAATACATTTAAAGGTCAGACATTTTCTCAACATGTACTTATTGGTTTATAACTTCCTCTCTTTTTAAAAGAAGGAAACAAGATCAACTAAGTTTCTAGTGCAATTTTCGCACTTATGGTATTTATAGGAAATGTACGCAGTGATCGTTGCTCTCTCCAGCTATGGGACGCGCCTTGACTCATCGCGGGTTTTAATGAGGGTCGATAACAAGGCGGTAGTGGACTCCTGGGAGGGGCTTGGATCAAGAGATATAAGGCTATCTCGCGGAATTAAAAAGATTATTGAGTATTGTTGCCTCCACAATATAAGACTCAAGGAAGGCATTCTCAGTGGTATCTAATATCAAGCCTATTCTTAATTTATAAGTGCTCACTAGACAAACCTGTATAATATTAATTGTTTCTATAAAATATTCTTATTGCATAGACAATATATATTTTATAAAGTCATTCTATTCTATTGTTGGATAATAAGAAATACAATTAGTAAGGCGTCTTGGTGATGATACCGTGTAAATTCAGATTATCAGAACCATTTATACATTATCACTCTCTGTCGCCAAAGGATATATTAATCTTTTTACAATCCCCGATATATGTCATCATTTCAACTATAAATTAGCCCTGGACATATTTAATGCTCTATAAAGATGCAATGGGTAGCCACGTCTGACCAAGAAGCGGATGAAGCTTCACGCCAAATGTCTCATGTAGAAAGCATGCTTAAGCGTGAGAATCGCTTTTTAATATTATTATGCTTTCCCATATCTGTCGACGCGTTTGCGGGGCCGTGGAATACTCTGTGTCAACGTTATCTTTCATTATATTCGTTTGAAAGCAGCCTTGGGATTGATGGGATGGCCTGGGATTATTCAGAGGAGGACGCCTACTGCTATCCGCCTAGGGTACTAGTACATGGAGTTATTAAGGCAATAACGATTCTTTTGTATAAAAATATATTCATATATTTTTTAGCACGTTGGGTGCACCTCCAGAAAGTGTCTTCTAGTCTTACATTTACATCATGTCGCCGATCACCATCACGTGGAGGCCATGCGTATTTTTGATTTCCGCGTAGTGATTGGTGGTCGTTATAGGGCTGCATGCATTACTCCATGTAAAAGGCGCACCGAAGGTGAAGTCGATAGGTTGTACTACCGCGACTATTCCGAACCCTGGGTGAGCTACTTATACATCAAAGGCCATAGTGAATACAACGTGCAACGCTTTGGGTATTTACTGCGACGTCAAGTTTTCCATCAAGGATCACTACTACGTTCTATAAGGAGATTCAAAGCCAAAATTCATCTACCTTCACTTGGTATCGTCGAGGATTTAAGAAGTCATTTTTAATTTGCATTCCAAAGTGATCCGGGATCTGAAATTCCATTCCTTAATTCAATATTAACCCGATAAACGCAATACCTTCATGCCTTACATTTTTAACCATATCCTGAATTTAGATATATGCAACGCATCCGTGAGAATTGTCGTTTTATTATGATAAATATCAACTGGTGTCATGTTACAACTACTACTGGAAGTTATAGCCTCAAACATTCTAGACACACTTTTAGTTTATCTTCAGGTTGGGATTTCATTTTAGGTTTATATCATTTCAGTAAGCAACACTAAAACATGGGTAAGTTGCATTTAACTAGATATTTTTGATCACTTCAATAATAATCGTCACAGACATAGATACGATCGTGACCGGAGATACCATGGACACTTCCTGTCTTAATATGGACAGGGTGGAGAAATTGGCCCAGCATCGCGCTTTTGACAGAGTTTTTCTTGAAGATGAGGGTACCGTAAGTCGCTATATTATATAAGTCTCAATTTTCATTACATATAAGGCTCCCGACGAATGTAACGAGAACTTATTGGCTTTAAAGGATAACCTGTGCTTGCAAATTATTGAAAGAGATGAGAAAAGAGCATTGATGGGCGAACTCCGAGCCGAGAAAGAGGCGGCCCTAGCAATGAAGGACAGAATAGATACCTTAAAGATCCGTCGGCCTGATTCGTGGACTCTGGATGAGCGCAGCTTCATTAGGGAAGTCGTTGGTATGTACTTATTGACAAGATTAATAATTCAAATTAATATATTCGTCTTAATTGATTTTTATACAATTATTGAAAAATATATGTTTAGAAATGCAGCCTCCCTTGGATGAACTTGTTTCTGAACTCCCCAGTGCTCTTGAAATTACAACCAACGAGTGGAAGTCCTTGAGCGCGGAAGCCGAGCGTATGTCACATGGGATATTAAAAACTGAAAAGTATGCTCAGGAAAAAAGGACTGGTGGCCAGTTCCATTATATTATAAGAAATCCCAGCCTTGACGACCGAAGAACACGCCAAGAGGTTATGCGCTCACTGATACATCAGTGCAAGAATCTGGAGTTGTTCAGATATGCTCAAATGCGCCAAGATATGGCTGACTATAAAAGTCATTTAGACTCTGATGTAGATAAAGGGGTCCCGAATGCCATTCAAAATCGCCGCATCTACAAGAAAGTTGAAGAAAATGTATGCGAGATTGGTGGCCCTGACGGTCACAAACTGACGCGCTCCAGCATGATTTGCATGGTAGTACGTTTTGTTATTATACATATTCGTTAGTATTAATTGATATATTTTAAAAGTTACCGTTAATGCCAAGCTTGGATGTGAGAAACAGCATCCAAGCGCGCCTGAAGGTATATGGGCAAAAAACAAATGATCAATACAACCTTCTAACTCTTAGCTGTAACTTTGATAAAGTGCCCAGTGTAAGGATAAAATTTTTATATAATAGTCTCACATTTTTGTATTTTAGAAGCGAAACGCTTCTCGAGACCAATCTTCATCATCAAAAGGCAATGGAGCTGGTAAACGGCACTATTGCATTCATCACCTCAAATTTGGATATCACACTTCCGATCAATGCGTTTTACCGAATGCCCATCGAAATTCCAAAAAGAGAGGACAATCTGGGTCAAAAGCTAGCCATCCTTATCCTTCAAAGAAACCTTCAGGCAACGGGAAGAATTTCACCAAGAATTCACCACAGAATACGAACAGTAAATAGTTACAGATCTTGTACTCTTATTGCTACTTTTTTAACGTTTTTATCATATATCCATATGCTTATACATTTTATTGCGTTCTTTTTACTTGCCTTTTTACATTCACGCATATCTTCTTTTAACGAATAAACGAGTTTCAATTATATATTTCAGAATCTAATTATAACATCAGTATGATTCGCGTCCTAAAAACGAAACCAATTCTCTTTCACAAAGTTTATTCGCTAAGTGTTAACCGCAAAATGATTAAATATTGGAAGGCAAAATGATTAAATATTGGAAGGTCATTTAGCCTACATTAACATAAGTTGAAGTGCAATCAATTCGATTGGTTTAAAGGCAGTATATTTTTATAGTCTTGATATTGACCATCTTGAGGATTATAATTGGAGGTGGAAGGCATTTTCGTATTGACGTACTCGCTAAAAATAAGGATTTATTGAGGGCCATATTTCGAGTGTCTTTTCTCAATGCAGCGTAGCTAATCAATATGTCTACATGTACCTAAGCTGAGCCAAATAGCTTTTATATTACTTCACATATTTCATAGGTACGCTACTTCGAGGTAAATATATTACTCGGCTCACCTGTTAGAGTGAGTTAATAGAGTCCTTCATAGCCTCTAGCTCCGCCCGCATATTTAACTCTTTGCCGGCCACCCTAATTCCAAATTGTTTTGCAACTTTTTTAGGTGGGCTATTAGGTCCTTTGACCCCTAGGCGCTTATTGGTGGTGGAACTCTGGTGGCCCTTGTATTCATCAGTGAGATGGGCAAGCATCTTTCCCGATTTATGCGGTTTATTAATGACGAACGACGATGAGTCTTCATCAATCCGATCCGGACACCAAGGGTCAAATTCTAACTCAGCTGGGTCAAATTTGAGGTCGGATTCCGCCTTTTTGAGAGTGACCGATAGGGCTCGACGATTATGCTCCTCGAAGGCATAGAAGATTATAGGGAGAATTGTTTTGATTGTCCAACAGGTGGCGTTAGGGGGTCCCTTGATAATTTTCTCCGCAATATCGTTCAATTTGGTCGCTTTATCAGAACCTTTCATAAACATCGCTGAGGTTCTCAATAAACCTACAATTGTCGGAAGGTCCCTATGTGACGCATAAGCAAGGCTTACAATAAGTATGCTCTGCATTGATTCCCACTTGATCATGATTTTATCATTATCAAGATCTTTTTTGAAAACCACATTTTGACGAATGTCTTTAATATCATTTTCGACAAGGCGACGATTTTCCGCCATAGCTTCGGTCAAATGGACCTTAAGACTTCCCACTTTTTGGTCCAACTTGGTCAGCAGGCTCAAAAAGGTTATCTGGTCTTCCTCAACGGCCTCAACCGCCTTTTCCACTCGATATACTTTAG
>SCLF01660951.1:0-14318 GCA_004367975.1 Mesochordaeus erythrocephalus | reverse complement strand
TGCTGTTTTTGGTGCTGTGATATTATGTGTACCACATACTGCCTGCGTATGGTAAACTACATACTGCCTACGAGTTAAACATTATTTGAGGCATTGGACCTTTGTTCTCAAGAGATTAACATAATATAGGTATTACCTTGTACTCCATACCCCACTTCAGTTTGACCAAAACTGGTTTTCCAGTGAGAGCGTTAAGGAAAGGTTTTGGGTTCGTAGGAGCAACGGACATAATTTGGCAAAATCCAAAACTTAAAAATACAAATTATCGAAACGCTCTGAATTGGCTGATATGAACTCGTAGAATATTGAAAAATTATGATCGAACAATTTTAACAAGAAATATGAACTGGCAGACAAATTAATGTAAGAGTATTTTTGATAGGTCAATCTGATTCCCAACAAACCCTACCATCAATATAGACTATAACACTCCGAAGCAAAATTGTGACGGAGTTTCTATAGATTCGAGAAAAGTTGAAATATCAGAATATTTACGGAATTAAATTAAGATGCGATTTCATACAGTGTTGTAGAATATCAATAAATTATTATCGTACATGATTGGGAATAAAGCTTAATTGGCAGATATTAATTAATGTTATAGAACCTTTTACAGTTATTATAAAATATATCTTTTATTTCGTCCGGCTTTGCACACGCCTCCAGAGCAGTCCGATATATTAAAACGCTTTGGCTGAGCTTCTGTTTGTTGATTCCCAAGGATACTGGCCAATCTGATCCCCAAAAAACTCGGCTTGGCCCGAAAACACGGTAACAGTACGAAACAACATCTGTGACACGAGCTTGGTTTGGGTTGAAAGACAAGGTGGGATCATCTTAAAACTGATTATTTTTCGAATTGAGGTCCAAAAAATAAATCACGAATACCGTCAAGCCCTACTAGTATTCAATATAGATAGTCCCTACCCGCATAGAATCCTGAAAGTTTACAGAACACATTATCGAATTTTGAAAGAGCCAGAATACCATCGAGCCACATTTTTTCGTCAGTCCAACTGGCTCCACTCACATCAGGTTTGGCCATATGATCAAGTACAAAGTCTACTTTCGGGCAATGATTTACTAGAATGAGAGCAGATTCTAGATTTCTGGTACGAATAAGTAAATCAAATTTCATATTAAATTCCCCGACAGTTTGAACGTTTCGTATCACTTGAGACTGAGCCAGCCAATCCGCGTTCGTTTCAGCTTCGGCGACATGTCGAAAAGAAACAAGTTTTCTATTTCCAGCTGACGTTTTAATAAACTCAATGTCATTGATAACTTCATCTTTGGGTTTCATTAAATCTAACCAACATACCATTGCTGCGTAACTTTCGTGATTATGGCTGAAATATATACGTATTATTATCTCATGGAAGTACCATTGCGGATTTTTTTGTAAACCCTTTTAGACCAGAAGTGTCAGCTAAAAACGGGAAATCGATTATCTTGAGTAGCGGATCACACGAAAGTGTTGGACACAATAACAAAATTAAGTTGTATTACTATTTAAGACAGCTGTGTCTTCGATAGGAAAACGTCGAAGCTACCGACCAGCAAATTTGACCGAAAGGAACTTCGGCCGCAGAGTGCCGGCCGGGAAACTTTATTTTATAGTTTAAGAATTATAGTAGATTTGTTTGAATTGGGACTAAGAATAAAACCGACCTTACGCTTTAAAGCATATTTCAGAGTAATCAGAACAAACGAGGCTATTAGAGTTGTATTCTACCTAATGTTACTGATATAAATTCCGTACATCATTTTTACAATATTCGCACTCAAAATCGCACCAAAGTAGATACAATTCTATAATTTACACTCAAAATTAACTAGTTATGACTACAAGCTGCTGTGAATCCAAGCTAAGGACCAGTAAATATCGGATTAATAAGAAAAATCTTAATTCTGGAGATTGAAATTATTAGGTATTCTCGAAGAACAGATCGGGATGAAAGGTTGCCTGCGAGTTATACGAACAAAAGTTTGCTTGGGAGATGTAAACCGCAGTTTCATCCGGACAAAAATCGGGACATATTTAAAACCTAAAATCTGGGGTGAGTTCCGTTTATAGACCACGTGATGACGTCATCACTTTTTAGATACCAACAACGAGCTCTCCATGAAAATGTCTACCAATTTAGCCCATGAACGGATACAATACAAGGTTAAACAAGTGTTCCATTTAGTGAACACGTGATCATTCTGACAAAATTAACACCAATTTAATATTCAATTTTATTCTGTGTGGCAGAACGGTAATGGTAAATAGCGCTTATAATATAAGGGATAGCTGAAATATAAAGTAATAATAACAAAGCCGTTTGCGGTTATTTTCTGCTTACATATTTCAGCGTCCTTTGTCTACCCGTTCATAGTTTGTTACAGAGTTGATCTTTCCGAGCATTTTTTGCTTTCCCAACAAATAAGCGTGAAAGTCTTTGCACGACGTGTCTTTTAGATTGGTTTGTACTAATATAATAGCCTCAACGGAAAGCTTATTTCTCTCCTTGGTCCACTGGCTCTGCATCAGGGAGGAAACCTTCTCAACATTGCATTGTGAGATGCTTTTTGCCTTCTCAAAATATTTGGTCCACATCTGGTGCGCCTGCAGGTAACCGTATACCTTTAGGTTCTCAGTGCGCACTGTGTATATGCTGAAGTACTGGTAGATTTTGAACATGATAGACTCAATGTCAATATCAATTGTGTTTGCCCTACGATGAACACAATTATTATTATGTGTGCTGGGCTACCCACACCGATCAGATTCTTGTTCTGCAGCGGCCTCTTCAAATTTTCAAATACATTCCTTCCCCATTCTTCACGTCGGATTCCTCCAACATTGTGGGGCGCTATAACAGTGTGGGCGCTATAAAACAATTGACTATGGCTTCTGTCTTAGTGCGGGCGCTGTTGAAATTTTTGGCGGTGTCAGAGTCTGGAAATGCCTGTTTGAGCAAAGCACTAGTGCAATCCATGGACCTGTAACCGCTGTGGTGTTTTACAATATGAAATGCGAATGCGCCCACCGCAGCATTCTCCATTACCACGCACAACCATCATATAACCAATCAGAGTTTAAAGCGCGAAGGCCGTTATTGATAATTCTTCTTTGAAAAAGAGGAAATTTTAAATAATTAAGAAAAAGTACCCGGACGCTTCGGACACGAGCTAAAGAGAGGACGTGTCCGGAGAAAAGAGGACGGATGGTCATATAAAAACCAGTAAAACTAATTTAGCATTACTATTAATAAACAACCGCTATTCTAAGTAGCAATGATTGTATAAGCAACGATGTATATGTTTTCTTACAAAATATACGAACCGTGAGAATTTATGATACCGGCTATACATGGCACCGTACTATTATGTTGGCTAATGTAAGTTATTGTCATTGCGACAGCTTCTGAAGACGTAGACTAGGGTTCGACCCGCGTTCTTGTAAAATATTTTCGCTGAACCGTTTCACTTAACTTCTGACACCTTAGCCCTATGCTAACAATTATAATAATGGAAATACCTTTGTTTTTTTACCCAAAGATTTTCATGAAATACATGTGATACTTGAACATGAACACTTCCACATATAAGTCCGTCGGCCTGGTTATAATAATCATCTGGTAGAAACGTTTTCCTCAAATCGATATCTTTTTGGTCAGGCCAATCCTCATACCAAGAGCAATTTTTCTCGAGGTCAAACCAATGTACGTGACCGTCAATAATTTTCATCTAAATTAATGGATTTTACGTACAAGCCCAATGAAATCGGAAACCAATCAATTGCCGATGTACTTGTGCAATACCGATGTGCAATACGTGCAATAGGATGCAAGGAATATTTATGTTAGTTGTGAGTTAATTAAAATTTAGATTATTTGTTCGAGTAAAGTTTAAAATTTTATTCGTTTTTACGAGTCAGAATTTTTAATGAATCTGCCGTATTGTATGTTTTCCCTTTCAATATAATACACTCGTGTCAATATCACCCCACACCTTGCAGTGGGAACTGATAGCTTAACTGGACTTATTTTGGCCTATAGTTTTTTCGTGACCTAGTTATAGCTCAAAAATCGGATTTCTAGAGTACAAATTTTCAAAAAGTGACAAAATCAGGTATTTTCCACTTTTCTATTTTGTTATGATTTAGAAAACATAACAAGATCCCAAAGTATGTTCAACAAAAATTCAGGAGGGTCAAATAAATTTGGTCCTTTTTTGAACAATGTGATTTCGAGGTCCACATGTTTAAAACAAACCATCGGAGTATGTTTCTATTGGATACCCTAGAGTCTACTTAATCTAGTCAATTTTGCATATTCTGAGAACAGATTTGGAACCGCAGGAAAAAACTATGAGACTCAGTAAGTCCAGTTAAGCTATCAGTTCCTACTTCAGGGGGTGTGGGCGATATTGACAGGGGTGTAATCGTAGACAAAAAATATGCCAATATGAAAATTATCTTGGTTTACAATATTTTCGTAAACAGGTGGCTATTTATTATTTGCTGTACGTATAAGCTTGGTTTCCGATTAGTTAGGGTTATACTTTAAACATGAAAATTACAATTTTTTGCAGAAGTGAAACATATTACATTATGACTAAAAATTCTCTCCTAAATGTTTATTTTTTGAAATTACGGAATTTAACCCTCTTGTAAATGCTAGACTCACCAGAAGTTAGAAATGTCAACAAATTATAAAGAAAATATCAGTGATTCCAGTGATGTTATAAAGTTTCACAGGTTCTCTTATATTTAACTTTTAATCAAAATTTTCTGAAACTCTTAGATTTTCAGCTCAGTCGGCTGATCATCCATAGAAATTGATGTATTAGCATGGGACCGAATCTCATCGTGAAATTAATTTATTTCAAGAGATATTAATCATCATTCTTTATGACTTGGGATCACTTGTGAAGTTTAAAAAGGCGATATTTAATTACATAAATACAGCATGCAATGATAACATAACGTCCTTGAAGCAATGGTTTATCTACAAATATGAATTAAAGACCCTAAAACGACCCAATCGCTACAAAATGCAGTTACAAAATTATGGAAAATACGCGCAAAGCTTACAAGGGGGTTAATCAGTAATAACAGGCAATACAATAGGATATAAAGCTTGATAGAAATGATTATGAGAAAGAAAATAATCTTCAATCGAACAAAATAATTTTCTACGGAGAAAACAATCAGCTAGAACTTGTACTAAAACACAAAATCGTAAATGTCTATTTTATGGACTTCTAGCCCGGACCGAAAATAACAGAATGAGCAATATATGAGATTTTGTAAAATATGAACTCGGAAATTTTTTGGATCATACACCCTTAGATTGAGCAAATGTTAAAATGTATATAATCATCGCAGATAATAAAATATAAAAAAAAGCTTTTTGTAAACATAACGACGTACCAAATGAACATCACCATAATATTTTTAGATCAATTTGTAAAATAAATAAGTTGATCACAATGCAGATTATCCAGCGATATAACAAATGTTGCGTATTTAACTCATTCTTTAATGGAATAGTTATGTCCCCTACATGTATTTGACAAAATTTCGGGGGCATACAATATGTCACGTGTCATTTTAATTTCAACAGTAAGCGAAAAACAATTTTATCCACCAGTGAATGCGTCGAAGTTCAAATCGTTATCGAGGTAAATATCGGTATCGCCCATTGTTTGACCAACCATTCCCATAATTGAACTGAACGATTTTCCAAGCAATATACCTATGCGACTCTATTCTGGAAGCTAGTAAAATCCGTAACCATATATAGCGCTAATTTATATATTAACGTTCTGTCGTATTCTACTATACACTAGTGTCAAAAGTGCCCCACCCCGGGGTCTCAAACAACAACTGATAGCTTAACGAACCTTAGTGAGTCTTATAGAGTTCCGAATCTGTTCTCAGAATAGACAAACTAATACGGCGTCGTACAGTTAACCAGCCTTAAAAACAGAAGGTGAAAAATACCTTAAGAGAACGTTAATACCTCGATTATATGTTTTAAAGTTATGGACCTCGAAATTCACATCGTCCAAAATCGACAAAATTGAATTTGGGCTCCCTAAACTTTAGTTTCAACGCTGTTGTTTCGAATCGAATTTTTAATGAACATACTTTGGGATCTTAGAATGTTTTCTAAAACAACAAAATAGAAAAGTGAAAAAGTCGTGATTTTCTCACTTGTTGACAATTTTTGCTTTAAAAATTATTTTTTTAGTCTATAACTAGGTTACGTGTTAAGAACTCGAGGTCGATCCTTTGAGAATAATTGAAGCTAGAGTGATGACACATCGAATAAGCCCACGTTCGAGCCAATCGGACATACTTCCCGAAATCACATTTTTGACTTCCAGTGGCTATAACTACATAACGGGTTAGGAATTTGGGGTAGATCACTTGATAAGAAATGTAGCTGCGAAATTCCACCGAAATTGGAATCATGCTACATTTATTCTCAAGTGATCGACCTCGAATTCTTAGATGTGATTTCGAGACGTATTTCCGATTTGCTCGAAAGTGTGCTTATTCGACGCGTCATAACTCCAGCTTCACCTAGTTATAGCTCAAAAATGGAATTTCTAAAGTACAAATTTTCAACAAGTGACAAAATCACGTAAAGTATGTTCATTAAAACTTCGAAACGAAACAATTGCGCAAAACGTTCGAGGTCCATAGCTTTAAACCAAATAAGCGGTGTATGTTTTAGATGATTTTATTGTATGCCATGGGGCCTACTTAATGTAGTAGTTAGGTGAGATACCATACACCCACGAGTTAAAATTAACATTTAAAAAAAACGTCGTTTTCACGTTTTGTCTTTAGAGGGGGTTAACTATAAGACGCCGTGTAATTTTGGATATTCTGGGAACAGATTCTGAACCGCAAGAAAAAACTTTATAAGACTCACTAACTATCGTTAACCGATCAGTCGTTACTTGACCTATGGGGGGAGGGTGCCACTTTTGACACTAGTGCTATATCAAATATTCGGACTTTTTTCGATCGTGATTAGCAAAAAATACGAAACGAAATTATGTTAAATTTAAGTGTCTTAACTTGTAAATTAGTTAACGCGTATATACCACGTATCGTTTTTTGAGTAGATGCCGCACCTGTCTCATTTGACTCGCATTTTCCTCGAAACCATTACATTATATCGTCTTGAAATTTCGCATGCTTAGAAATTAGCTCATTGGCAATCTAATAGTATTATTTCCAATGATTTAGTACAGCCGTAAATTAACTTTATTAATTAAAAAAAACGGTACTTTAGAATTTTGGCTTTCTACTGAATTCATGAAAAACAATAAATTTTTTCAAGTTTAAGTAGTGTGATAGCCTGCAAACTGAATATTCGCTCTATTTCTCTCTCTTCGGGTGGTAGAACATTTTAGAATTTATCTCGAGAACGTCTTAGTATTTGTTAATGTTTTTTGTTAATGTAATTTTTTTAGCGTTATATAGCTAACTGTACAGTCTTTCCATATATATATTTTATTTTTAGATGAGTTTTCTAGAAGCCTCGCATTAGTGGTGAATGTAACATTCATGCGAGATTTAATCGATTTATCTGGAGTCATCTAGCTAACATGGCTAGGCTATTTGTTTCGTTAAGCTGAAATTATGTCTTTACATTGACAGGACATCTGTTTATAATACGAAATCAACAAAAAATTGTATTTTCCTTTGGATCACATTTTATGCAGAAGTCTCTCCAAATAAGAAAATTGGCTAGTTGGTGAGAGATGGAGAGAGCAAGAGAGAAGCGATATTTTTACGTAAAATATTTGAAGGTTAAAGTGAGCCTTAATGTCGTGGGAGATAAATAATATGAAAGAGCGAGCATGATGTGTACCTCCTACCACCCACTGTGAGGGTACATGCTTTCGGATAAAATACTATTTCGACTCAAAATATATCATAATAAACCTATAATACATAAATGATTTTTTAAAAATTCATAGGGACTGTTTTTTTTGAAAATCCATTTAACCAGTGGATATCGCGAGAGAAATTTCCTGTGGATACCGCTTAGGGATAAAATGTCCTACGCTCTTCTTTTCCATATCAAGTCAAAACGGAACAATATTTTCCGTGGAAATTTTGAACGAGGGAAGCTATCTGGCTATTTAACGTTGTTAAAATTATATTAATGTTGCTTACTGATAAAGTATTAGAAATTAAAATCCGTAATAGAAAATTTATCTGTGATTCCATTTTCGGAACTTCTCTTGTTTAGATATTCGAGTTTTAGTTAATATTTTCCCACTAAAATTGAAGATCTTTTTCTCGTGAAGAAATAAAACTACTGACCAATGAATTCTTGATATTTATCGGCGTAGTAAAAGGCATCGATTACACGCGTAAAATTTTTCAATATGAGCGATTGTGACGTCACGGAAATGTGACGAGGATACATATATGTATATGAATTAAAGACACCAAAGTGACCCCGATCGCTAAAAAAATATGTTCGACGCATAACGGTTAAAATAGCTTAGTAGACATGTTCCCTGCCACACGTCTGTCAAAAGCAACCCTCCCCCTATGTAGGTTGCAATCAATTTGTTAACGAGACCTAGCAGTCTGATAGAGTTTTTTCTTGCGCTTCCGAAGCTGTTTTCAGAATGTCCATAATTAAACGCCGTAGTACAGTTAACCCCCTCTAAAGACAAAATGTGAGTCGAATATAGTTGACTTTGACCGTCCTGAAATATAGTGTTAACGCATTTTTTTCGAATAGAATTTTTAGTGAACATACTTTGCGATCTAGGCCTGTTTTCTAACCCATAATAAAATCGAAAAGTGAAAAATTCGTGATTTTGTCACTTTTTGAAAATTTGTACCTTTTTTGACCTATAACTAGGTCACGTGTTAAGAATGCGGGGTCGGTCTTCTAAGAAGAATTCAAGCTTGACATAACGCGTCGAATAAGCCCAAAATTTCAAAACAGGGGTTTTTGGAGGTTAACTGTACATTCTGGAAACAGATTCGGAACCGCATTAAAAAAATCTATCAGACTGCTAAGTCTCGTTAACAAGTTGACTGCAACCTACATAGGCGTGAGCTACTTTTTGACAGACGTGTGCCTTATCTCTCCATGTTTCGAAGCGAAGTCGCTCATTTCGCTAACTTGTTATCATTGATAAATACTAAATAATTTTGTGGACGCCTTATCTACCGTACGCAGGTGCCAAAAGTTGCCCCCGGGTCCAAGTAGCAAGAGGTCGGTTAACGGGACTTAGCGGGCTGATAGTTTTTTCTGGCGGTTTCGAATCTGTTTTCAGAATGTCCAAAATTATACTCCTTCGTACAGTTAAACCCCTATTGTGAAGTCTTAAATTACCATAACTTGAGAAGAATCATTTGTACGACTTTACGTAATGTAAAACTTTGATCGTGAAGCCAAACTCTATAACATATCAAATTTTAAGGGCATTTGATAGATCTTCTGATAGACCTGTTATGTGGCTCTCGTTACAGGCCAAAAATGGACCGAAAACGGTACAAATTTTCAAAAAGTAAGAGAAAAACCTACTAAATCTCGTTAACCGACCTCTCTCTACTTGGACCCGGGGGAACTTTTAACACCTGTGCCGTATGGATCAAAAGACAAGATATATGACTACCAATTTGAGCGATGAACATAAGGCCAAAATAGATTACCGCCAATGTGAGTCATGAATCAAAGGACAAGATGTATGACTACCTATATGAGCCATGAACCTACGGCCAAAATAAATTACCACCAATGTGAGTAACTAACGCATATACATTTTAAAAGGAAAATGGCCTTAGATTCATGGATCATATTAGTAGTCATATATCTTGTCTTTAGATTCATGACTCACACACTAGTGTCTAGAGTACCCCCGGGTTTCTAGGTAGGAAAATCTCGGTTAACGAGACTTAGCCAGTCTGATAGTTTTTTCCTGCGGTGTTTTCGTCTCATTACAGAATGTCCAAAATTATACTCCTTCGTACCAAAAACCCCTATTGTGAAATCTTAAATTACCACAACTTGAGAAGAATCAATTGTACGCACTTTTCGTAATGTAAAGCCAAACTCTATAACATATCAAATTTTAAGGGGATTTTCTCATAGACCCGTTATGTGGAGTGGCCGAATTTTAGTAAAAACTGTCATTTCGTGAACTATGTCGGATTGACTCAAAAGTGGGCTTATTCGACGCGTCATGACTCAAGCTTCAATTCGTCTGAGGACTGACCCCGAATACTTAACACGTGACCCGCTATAAGCCAAAAACTGGAGCGAAAAGGGTATAAATTGTCAAAAAGTGACAAAATCACGAATTTTTCACTTATCTATCTTATTATTATTTAGGAAACATGTCAAGATCGCAAGGTATGTCGGCTCGAAACAAACGCGTTAAAACTCTATTTCAGAACGGTCAGTCCTAAGTCTCGTTAACCGGGATTTTGCTACCTAGACACCCGGGGGAAGGGGCACTCTAGACACTAGTGTCACATTATTGGTCATCTATGCTGGTTTTAGATACAAGGCTTACAATGGTGGTAACTATTATACGGTAGTTCAAGTAAATTCAAGTAGATTTGAAGTTGTCTGCTAGTTGACCAGTAATATTTCACATTTCTTATGTCAGCCGATTTCGAAGACTAAATTATCGTTCGTCCATAGGTTTCTTCCATAGGTATCGTTTTCCATAGGTTATTCCATAATATCTAGCATAGGACCCACGAAAGCCAAGATATCAAGATACACAAATGCTCTGCAAAGATATGAATACATCACAGGTAAGGAACGACGACGAAAACTAAACTATGAATCGTTTTCAACGGTCGTACTTAACTCATTTAACAAGTATTTAACAAGGTACTACTTATCTGCTACATTTGATTAACCCATACTCATTTCCGCGTCATATTTTGATAGTAAATTATCACGAAAATCGGCGAGCATAACATATCTAATATATAAAGACGCGGACCCTGATTTAGTGTAACTTATTTATTGGAACTTTTATTTGAAGAAATTATTTTAAGGCCTTTGAATTTATAGTATCTTCATCAACAAATCCGGAGATACGCGATCATATCAGTCCTTTACAGCTCTAGAAAAAATCCAGAAAATTTAGATGAATATTCACTCGTTGAATATACAAGTGTCTCACAAGTGGAAAATAATATTTTGTTACAAATAATTGTTTTGTACTTTCGATGTATTCCTAATTGTCATTAATATTCATTTTCTGATGGATATTATTCGATAAAATGACCTTCAAAACCGGCAGCTAAGTAATCAAAAATCAGCTAAAAATGTGTATTTTTAAACATGCGAAAAAACATACCGTTAAGAACGTATTATCGTGGGAATTAATGCGATCGTTTTGACAGTCCTTGAATAACCTAGTAAATCGCTCCGAATAATACAATTACTATAGTTTTTACTAGACATTTCTAATAATATTTTGTTTCTATTATTACTGTCGCTTTTGAACTTATATATTTAAAACGATATCTTATTATCGTTACTACTTTTAGCTTTGAAGTAAATTTGTATTTGTTAAATTAGGTACAATAATAGTCAAATGTTTCAGTGGAAAATCGTGCCTCAGTGTGGTATCTTGCCTAGACATGGAGCGTTTGATCTTCTCAATATGTGGCTTTGATGTTTCATCGCTTGGTTCAAGATCAAAGCATTCGTCTTGATGTACGTCATTAATTCTATCGTTAGCTCGAATTGCATAAATGTCTGTAATTTTATCATCCAACGTAATTTCCGATATAATAGGTGCCGATGGATTACTGCTTGCAATTGTGTTCCCTAAACATAATTAGAAATTTGTTGGCTTTTCATCGTAAAAATAAACCAGAAGATGAATTGAGTAAATATTGGTCCGCTGGGGCCAGATAAAGCTTTGCTTGCTTTATGGCTTCCGACAATGGAGATTCTGGGGTCTCTATTATCACACTTGGGTCAGAGGAGGAATAGTCAACAGTGTTCGAAGAGTATTCTTCTATATTCACTCGTTTTCCTTCAGTCAACATGAGCGTTTCAGATGGACGTTTTGAACCAATGGCGGTACGAGGATTTTGTCCCTAAATTATATTATTGTAAGATTATTTCTGTATTGGCCTTATTATTATTATAGCTTTGGTTTAGTAATTTGTCTGTGGTTCCTTGTTGATCATATTACATATACAGAACATAATGTCTCACGAACGATTTAGATGAAGTTTTCGATTTCCTTTGGATTTCTAAAAAATACGCAATCCCCTATCCCTTCAGGTAACAAGTGACTTAGTGAGTCTGATGAGTTTTTCTTGCGGTTCAGAATCTGTTCTCTGACTATCTGAAATTATACGGCGTCATACCGTTATGGTGGTATGGCAGCTCACCGAACTTAATTGCACTAGATTAAGTAAACCACGGGCATCCAATAAAAGTATCGAAAACGTATTCCGATTATTCGTTTTAAACCTATGGACCTCGGAATTCACATTGCCAAAATAGACCAAATTGACTTTGACCCCTCCCCAAACACAGGATTCTTTTACAGTTGTTTTGAGCCAAATTTTTAGTGAACCTACGTTGGGATCTTGGCATGTTCTCTAAATCGTACCAAATCGAAAAGTGAAAATTCGTGATTTTGTCACTTTTTGAAAATTTGTACTTTAGGAATCCCATTTTTGGGCTATAACTATGTGACGTATTCAGAATTCGAGGTCGGTACTTTGAGAATAATTGAAGCTGGGGTCATGCCGCGTCGACCAAACCCACTTTAGAGCCAAAATGACATACTTCCCGACGGGATTCCGAGAAAACCTATCAAATACTCTTAAAATTTTATATGTTATAGAGTTTGGCTTCGCGATCAAAAGTTTTACATTAGCAAAAGTGCGTACAATTGTTTCTGCTCAAGTTATGGTAATTCCAATATATCACAAATCCTATAACATATCAAATTTTAAGGGTATTTAATAGATTTAGTTAGCATTATTAGATATACATAGTATTTCCGATTGGCTCGAATGTGGACGTATTCTACCCGCCCTGACTCCATTTTCAATTCTTCTCAATGGACCGGCCCCGAATTCTTAACACCTGACCCAGTTATAGCCCACAAATGGTATTCCAAATTTGCAGAAAGTGACAAAATTACGGCTTTTTCACTTTTCTATTTTGTTGTGATTTAGAAAACATGCGACGATCGCGTAGTATCTTCACTAAACATTCGACTCGAAACAATTGCGTAAAAACTAACATACATGAATAAATGTGTCCATTTCGACAATGTGATTTTCGGGGTCCATAGCTTTAAAGTAAATAACCGCAGTATGTTTTCGATACTTTTATTGGATTCCCAGGGGCCTAGTTAATCTAGCACGATTTAGGTCGGTGATCTGCCGTGCCCCATGAGTTAAAATTAATGGTTTTTCAAAACAGATTATTTCAAGTTCTGTATTTAGGGGGGATTAACTGTACGACGCTGTGTAATTCTGGACATTCTGAGAACAGTTTCGGAACCACAATAACAAACTCTAAAAGAATCACTAAGTCCCGTTAATCGATCACATGTTACCTGAAGGGTGGGGGGCAAGATTTACACATGCGATATATCTACGGTTATCACGAACTAGTCGAAATTTTTTTATACTATTTGTCGCCATCCAAATCCCAAAATAACTAAGTAGACTCGGTTCTAGGTCATTGGAAAATTGTTCGTCTCGAAATGATAGAAAACGTAAACCTATGTCCAAGACCGGTACACCTTTAAATATGCTTTAACTCACTTTATCTTGTGCTTGTTGAATAAAATGTATCATGAAGGTTATCAATCTCTGAACCGTGTCCTGTTGCTTGTCGTGTTTCTTGCGCATTGCACCAACCTGACGCCACAGATCTTGGTTTTCCTCTTTGAGTTGGTCAAAATCTTTGTGTGTTAGTTTTTGCTGTTCTGATAATTCTTGAAGCAACTTCGTCAATTGCCCATTGTCTATTGTTTGCTGCATCTAAACAAAAATTTTACCACAGAGGGTACAATTAGAATTTTTGAATAATCGTCGAAGAGGGTACAATTATTCTCAAATGGCCGACCCCGAATTCTTAACACGTGACCCAGTTATAGCCTAAAAATGGAATTACAAATTTTCAAAAAGTGACAAAATCACGGCTTTTTCACTTTTATATTTTGTTATGATATAGAAGACATTTCAAGATCCCAAACTATGTTCACTAAAAATTCGACTCGAAACAACTGCGTAAAAACTAAAATACACGACTAAATTTGTCTATTTCGACAATGTG
>SCLF01659849.1:0-14322 GCA_004367975.1 Mesochordaeus erythrocephalus | reverse complement strand
AAAAATTGCTTGTCCAACCTCCACTTTGGGCTCAATAGCGCCAAACATCAAGAATTACAGGCAGGTTGAAAATGGGATATGCAATATTAATGTATAGTATAATAATAGTGTTAAATTTTTTTGCGGTTCTTATCCAATCTTTTATAGTTATTGAGGTCAGCACGAAGTTGCAGTAAATTTGATCCGCAAATCAGCATAAAATAGGTGATCTTGGTCTACTAGCAAACATTATATTACAGTGGTGTGGGAAACAATGGTACTCGGAGGAGGAACTATGAGAGCCAATTAAAAGTCGATTCATATTTATTCATCGTTTTAATACGAACATTATGCACAAGGTCTAATGCTTGAAGATATTCAGTTTTTCCTGGTGGAAAGAACAATATTTCTAAATTTGTATGCACCCTTTTACGGAATATCTCATTAAATCGGCACCAAGATGGCGCTAGCTCTGGCCAATCAATGATCTACGATTGAAAATTTTACCCCCACCACATTATATTCAAATCGTGAAGCAGAATTATTAATGTTAACTAGCCCTTTAACTCTTGAAACTAGCCAACAGCAAAAGACGGCATAACGTTTTTATTCGTCAGGTCACAAAAAAGACCATTTCTTCTCATCAAACTCCTGATGCAACTTTGCTTTACTGTACTATGAGAATGGGAGAATTCTGTTATCATGCCACATAATGATAAAAACGTAAGAATTTAACATGTTCCTCGTGTACTGTCCGGTAACAAAATTGATTGTGTACGTTATGGATTGGGAATGTTGTCCATTATTTAGAAACTTTGCCTTCGTTTAAAATTAAAATACCATCAAAATTTATATATGAGCCCTAATAGGCATAAATCTTTAGCTAAATCGGTCTAGTCGTTTACCGAAACCTAGTTCAATCAAATTTGCCGAGCCTGTATTAAGGGGGATGTATATGGGAAGTGCGGTAAATGTAATAAAGGCACCATACCGGCCGAAAATACACTGGAATTCGTGTTACTGGTTTGGAATTCTGTTTTCAAATCCGATGACGACATGGCAGATTATTGGCTTGACATGATTCGTTTATTTCAAAGTCACGGGCGATCGTTTCTTGACAAAGTATTTGGCCCGTACGCCAGAAAGGGAGAGACTCCCTATGGGCATAGGGTGTGAGCTTGACTTCGATAATATATAGATTATAAAGTATATTTTTCTTTTATATATACATAATGGTTTATATGAAACTTATAAATAAAACAAAAATAAAATAAATAATAAAATGAAGCCAATGTTCAACGAAACACTCACGCTGACTTTGGTGCAGGATTTAAAAGTTTCACTGGTCTTTTGGTGTCACAATCAACCCGGATGTCAGTGTCAAAAACTGGAAATGTGTATTTTTATCTGAAATTTTCACCGATATTTTAGGGGGCTGACTTACAAATAAAATCTAGTTTTAACCTTAACCCCCCCGGCAAAAGTTACCAATAACTCATATATTATTATATGTATCGCTATTGGCTGACCAACCAAATTGTTGTTTTGAAATGGATTTCCACCGTGACTTAATGGAATTTACTGGCCGTTTGCTGAAGTGTATAAAAGTTGCAACTTCAGAATAGAAGGTTGCGGATTCGATCAAATACATTCAAAATCTCGCAAGTATACTCAGCCATTAAGAGTTAATGTTAGAGTTGCAAATAATTTTTGCCGAGGGGTTAAGATTGCTAGAATGGACTTCTTGAAGTACAATTAATCCGCAACTCCATCCCAAAAATTACCTTCATATTTTCGTCAAGAATTAAAAATTAAGGAAAAAGCGCAAAATGTCCATAAAACACAAGGAATAATACAACCCAGCAGCTTTATATTGACAATGACAAGTTCCTGTTTGTTAAAAAAGTGACAAGGATGACTATGGAATACTGATTTAACAATCACATTACATTTATATGTAATTTATAACGATTTGCAGTTCATGTCTGCACTTTACCAACCATAAAATATTTAAGACGCGCGAAGGGTATTGGCTGACCCCTTATATATCAGTTTAAAATTTCCATCCACCCGGAAATCTGTAACAGTTTTAACTGTAATTTGGAACTTCTGGTGTTACTTCCAGTCAGGATTAACTTCAAAGGAAGCAAATTTATTTAAAGTGGACGCTCTGTTTTAGCAATCAATTGAATAACGCGACTCAAAAGTAAAAACACACATTTCCAGTTCAGGTAATTTCCCGGTATTTCCGATCAAAATGGAAATAATGGCAAGTTTATAAACCGAAGGAGACCAACAAAGGATTCACAACAATTGCAGTTACCAAACAACTAACCGAACAAGTTAACATACGTTTAGAATTATCTGCTTCGGACTACATATGGCTGACATACAAATAATCACTACAAAAATCTTCCACAAAAACGATAAACGTTCCTAGAATCCTAGTCATGAATTGACTTGTCATTTGATTTTACTAACTAAATTTCAAGAAACTTTCTCATCCTTTAACACTAGTAGTCTAAAAACGCCATAAAAACTCAGCAAAGGGTGCGTCCAAGGTCTATTTAAATTGATATTAAGTAATTTCTATTTGGCTGAAAACAGCTGATGACATCTGGTGACACCTCAACAGTGTTAGGTATAATATTATATAATAATAGTATAATAATGTGGCACCACAACATTATTATCCCCAAATATCAACATAATAAATATAATCAACAATTTGATAGTTCATACTAATATTCACCAATAACAAACATAAAAAACATACTGTGGGCTGGCCGACAATTTTCTACAGTTGATTCTCAAGCATGCGGAGAAACAAAAATACCTTATAAGCCAACATAAAAGCCACTCGATTTTGTCGGTGTGATTAATGAAATTAATCAATTATTTGTGATACAACCTCGGCGCGTTATGTAACACACACAATTTGGAAAAACATGCGTTATGTACAAAATTATTTCAAAACGTCTGATTATGTGTGGAATTGTTATAAAATTGCTATCAAAGAGAGTGATGCTCGCATGATTATTTTGGACGGATATAATCGCGATTTCCGTATACCTGAATGCGGAACGATAAAACGCCTAGCCCTAAAGGGAAATTATAGATCAATTACGTGTGCAGTTGGATAATGAGAAAATCTCAATAAAAGAAGTCTGAAAAATCTAGCGATGCTGGCGAAAATAAGAGAAAACACTAGAATAACTGACCAATAACTCGAACTTAACCGAGCGGTTACAGAATTAAAAAATAAAACCAGACAAAATTATCTAAGTACCTGAATAAAAATACATAGCGACAATTTACATAACGCGCCGGGGTAACATATCCCATCACCACTTCATTTGAGTAAAATATTTCATGACGAAGATGAGCTGGATTAGACTTTGCAGTGTAAAACACTGCGATTTACGAAGAGTACTTACATCGCAATTAAAATAATAATTACACCCTAAATTAAGCTGTTTATATCATGATGTCTTCACTGGAAAAAGCATTATGAATTATTCAAGAATGGACCCAGAAAGTAAGTTTTCGATGTATTCTGGTCCAAACAGTCCGGTATATTTTGCTGCATGCACACCTCATATCGTCAATACTATTAATATGTTGACCTTCAAGTATTATCCTTTGTCAGATGCGGTGGAATTGGATGCAACATTTAACGACAATTCTAAGTCGTGCGATACTTTATTTTGGCACCGTTGCTTATTTTACCTCGAACGCTGTCAAAACTGGTATTGTTTTTAGACTACACGAATATTCTAGAATTAGACTAAAATATTCCATTTTTTTTTTATTTCACTTCTCGGGTCGTATTTCTGGAGTCGAAAAATATAAGCGACAAATTCAATGATAGGATTAAATTCTATAATTAATGATAATATATAACTTTATAATTCGTTTACTGGGGTACCTAAATTTTATGGATATCCGGAAAAACTTCCGATTATTATTTGGGGTCTACTTGTGGGTTCATTCTGGCCTAGCCACTTTTACAAAATACAAGTCTTTGAGCCACGTATACAGCAAACTATATCACAATAATTAGACCATATGTTTCAAATTTAGAATACATTAACCAATACGCCTGCAGCGGTGAAAATTGGTACTCAATCATTTTCACAGTGCCTAAACTTTGCTTGTGAATGCAAACCCAAACAAACTATAAAACACACGGCTCCAACTATTCGGGTTCGAATCCTGAAGATTAATACAATTCCCTTTACGGATTTCGATCATACTTCTGCGCATCCAAGAATAAACCCATGGGAAATAATGATTTTATATAGGGTTCTATAGTTTGTGACAAACTCAAATATGGGTTCGTTTAAATGGCCGTACCAACTGGTACAGTTTGCACACGTATTGGTTAATTATTACTTGACCATTAAAATATTCGTACATTTTAGAGAAACTGTTGCTGGATAGGGTCTTTACGTTGCTGAATGTAAAAGGCCAGACATTTGTGAATGGAAAAATTGCCAAATCAGACTACTCATCAGACACTGCTAAGGTGGTTCTCAATAATGTGCAGCTTTTTAATATTTGTATTTATATACTAATATTTATCCATCGACTTCATTATTAATTATATTTGATTATCAAATAATCGAATAATAGTTAACTCAGTGGAAACAATCGAACCGGGATTATTGATTACGAAAAGGGAATTATCACAACAAAATAATACTACCATCTAATTTGGAGTAGTTGTGATTTAACCATGGAACCTGTGTAGTGTAACCATACTAATTTAACTATATATTGTGTTTATTTAATCAGAAGTAAAAGTGTTATTTTTAACAGAATACAAACATGGGGATGGGGATTTGTGGGGATCAATACCGCCGGGGATTTGTGGGGATCAAAACCGCCGGGGATTGATTCCTTTACATCTCTGATAAAAAGTTATTCCATAAGAACAGGAATTGCTAGAAATATCAACATGCGTCGAAGGGTTAGTTAATACTCATAGTATAATTAATACTATTAATACGTAGTTAATTTGTTGTTTGGAATACTGAATTATTGTGAACCGGTTAGGTGCTATTTCCGGTTCACAATGACGGTTCACTAATCAAGTTTGTCACCATTTTTTATTCTAATTTCCTCATAAAATCGTTTTGTTATAGAATTGGATGTATCCTAAATACGCATACAACGATTCTATTGATTTACTGTGGGTTATCTAACTTGGAAATCTGAGAATGAGAAAAGAATTGTTGAGCGACAAAATATTTGTACTGATATACTGATATATTATGCAGTAACGTAGGTGTATCACTGGTGATGAGAACCTCATAAAGGCTTCATCGAAATCGCTAATGTTTTCAGATGACGAGATTTCCAATGGATCGGTTCCGAGTACCGACAATTATTCTGATCGGGAATATGCGAAGGGAAGCGGACCCAATATCAAATTAAAATGTTGTGTTCATTGTTTACTTAGTTACTAGCGTTGTATATTATTTATTAATTTGTGCTGCACTAGAAGCGCCTCGTCAGCAGCGTTTTTCGGAAATTAATTGGCTATCGATAATAGATGGTATGGCATAATATAACCGTAAAAGATAGTAGTCATGACAACCGGTAATTTATACGTAGTAGGTTAAAGGAAAATCCAAAGTTTGGTCGGAACTGCGGCTAGTAAATCGATTCGCAAACCAATAAAAACCTCAATGGAGGAAAGGCTTTGTTATACACCCATCATTGATATTAATAAACATAGGCGACCCCTTTTGATAAACCACTGCCATCTGTTTAAGTCATGGATGGGTTGACGAACCCGTATATGGTGGATATCTCCCAGGCAATATTTTAAACCATATTGCACGTAACCCATTATACACTTTTCAATAGATTTTGTTCACAATCAAGCTGCTTGTGCCTTCATCTTGCTTGCATAGTTTATAGTAGCGTGTGGTCATTACTAGTGAATGTTGACCGTTTTGTTGGAAATTACATCATTTTATCTACTTTCAGTGCAATGCGATAAGATCAAAGCATTTTTTTCATCTCTGTTAAACGACATACAAATGTACTAAATTTAAATCAGTAATGTTAGGTGCAATCCATATCAATGGCCTAAATACACACCTGCACGTCTACTATCGGGTACTATTTGTGTGTTCCGCTTATCAAACCCTATAACTCTAATAGCCTAGAGTGTTTCACTTTATCTGGAATACGGTTTATATCTAAAGGTCGGTGTTATTCTTATTCTGGGAATTAACATTATCGATATATTAATTCTCAAGGGATCCAGAATCAACTCAACTTCTTATGAAATTCATAGTCGAATAAATCAAGTTTGCGAACGAACACGTTACCAAAACAAGCCTATTTTTTGTCGCAAAAATTCAATCACTTATAATGCCTTAAAAACGTTAAAACATGGTCGCTGGTCCAAATGGTTTACACGGCTGCCTGGGAGATATCGTAAAAAACAAATTATTGTTCTTGTTTCTTGTGCATGTAATAATCGTGCCTGATAATCAAACTGCATTTCTCGCTGCTTGCAGTCTTTACCAGTCTTCACATGAAATTGCCTGTTTGCGTATTTTCTATGACGGTAATCTTATATGCTCATTTCGTCGCGCACTAAAGTCCTACGAAATATAATAAGAACTGCCCAAAGGAACAAAACTAATCAGAATTTGTAGTACTCTACCACGTTTATGACGGTAGGTGGCGATAGTATTTACCGCCCAAATATGGCGATCAGCAAGAAATAATAAGTCAAGCTACTGGAAGCAAAAGCAATCTTCCACCGTTAATAAGTTAAATTGTAAAAACACCAAATGTTGCGTTAATGGAGTATCCAACAAGTACAAATTAATATCAATGATGAGCGTAAAGTAATAAATGGTGCGTGGTCTTACTATCTGGAGACTAAATTGGTGCGTGTAATAATTAATCAGCTTATAAATATAAATGCAACGGTCCTGCGTATGCTTCCAGCAGTGATTCACAAACTAACAAGTAGATACTAAAAAGGGAACGCAAAATAATATTTGTAATCCAAAACGAAAAAATAGCTGTCGAGTGCCAGATAAGTTACTTAATCTGATTCTCACTTTTCTGATAATGACACAAGTTATCACGGAAACCATATTATTTCAGATTTAAAAATACATTAAATGGTAGGGTTTAACGACTTAATCGTACACAAAATGTTTATAAGCTGAACCAAGACATCTACAGCTTAAAATCATTAGATCAGTAGACCTAATAAATTGGTGATTAACGCAATCTATCAATAAGAAGTTCTATATTTATCAGCAAGCAATTCTCCAAGAGTGACTCGCTACCCAAAACTACCAATAAATGAATCACTTCTATGGAGTTTAATATATGCTTTGACGAAAATCTCACCAACGAGGAAATTGCTGACCTTAATAAAACGCAAATATCGGGTTACTTATTACTACACCAGTAGGCGCAACATCTGTAAATTACACCAAGCTGTATACTTAACAGGCACGTGTGCAGATATGCCAGTTGGTAGGTTACCTTGTCAAGCAAAACGTCACCCGGAACAGATATATGACTCATCCAACGTTGTTCCGAGTTCCTCTGATTTACTTTATGTCGTGGAAAGTTTACTATCCACAAATTGTATCAGACGGGAACCGCCATAAGTCCTTATGTGACGTATTGTAAGTGAACAAAACCTATTATTTCGTAGTTAGTGAAACACAGCATACAAAACACATGGAAGCTGCAACCATTATCCGAGCAGTCAACAATCGCCGCATCAGAAGACACGATAGATGAAATTCCAATCAGATTAACATTTATTAATGATTACATACTTGAACACAAATATAACCGAAAACCCAATTACACATTCAAAGTACCTCCGCTAAACAGAGGTGCCGCAAGAGTTATTTCTACCTAAGTAATTTACATTCTGGAGCCGAGCGGTGTGGATAAGTTGAATATTTACGGTTCCGGACCAAGATATGATATACTAAATATTTACAAACGTATGGAGGCATACCATAGGCATCATTAAGGTGATTGGTGTGGGGAACTAGCTCAAAAACGTTAGCCAGAAGGATGGGTAAAACTACAATACATTTGCCAACCCATAGTTATATTGCCTGGGCACAAACTAGATCGCTTATTACTGAATTTAGCATTATGGTAAAATAAATAAGGATGGTAAACAATAATTTCTGTTAATACAATTACTCCAAAACAATATATAATAAATTAATAATGGCCATCGATCTACAACATATCTGTCCATTAAACCTAAATACGTCTAAATGACATTTCGAATGCTTACTGTCATAACTGTATCCCACCGTTACAAATATATAGATAATAGAAATAAATTAGAGTTACTAACCTAGTAAGTCGAGAAGATTCCACGAGGCTATTCCACTTCAAACAAACTATATGCCAATAAATATATACCAACACCCTAGACTGTATTCCTATAATAATTAATAAGCTTGTAAGACTACGTGACACTACTGGAAATGAACCACAAGATAATACTATATATTAGTAATAATGAACGCAAATTAATATTATTCTTAATACAAAGTAAAATGATTACAGCTATCGAAAACCAGATGAAGACATTAGTGATCATAACAAAAGTATAATTGGCGGTCTAAATTACTTTAAATGGTGTAATGTCTCCACTAAATCTTACACAATATTTCCTACGTCTACCAAGGGGCCACTAGCTCCCCCAAACAATCTATAAGTGAATCGCTTCGATGGAGATTAATATATACTGGAAGAGTAAATTGTTCTCATTAATAAATCAAAATATCAGTACACGTATTAAAGTGCGCGTTTATTTTATAAAAAATATATGTTCGGTACATTAAGAGATCAGCAAGGTTCATCCGTAAGTAGTAAAGCTCCTGGTACGAATTCTATTAAATTTCACTACAAATCTTTCACAAGAAGCTAATTTACAAAAATAACGCCAATCTTTAGCTGATCATGTCGTGAATAAATTCAAAAATAAAATTCTCAAAAACAAACCAAACTATTAAAGAAACCCGGCTGCACTAGTGAACGTTCATTCCCAAGTGTGTTCGTAAACTAATGTGCTATTTTAGAATTGCTATTTTATCTTCAATTTTCCGCTTCTATTAACTATAAAACACGGTTTCATTTCTCCATCTCAGTAACAAACTAGTCCTTCACTCTAAGCCAAACTAGCGCTTTTTAGGGAGCATTATTCATACGTTGCGTCGTCCAATAATATGGAGAGTGCGATTAATTCTCGATAAAAAGCGAACGTTTGGTTGTATATGGGATATGTAACCTATTCAGAAAATGAGGGACCTAATAAAGCAGTACAATCACACAAACCCGAATTGTAATAATGCTACCCACCCTTAGTAAGAATGACAAAATTATAAATATAGACGAATATAGAATTTTAATTGGTGAAATTCGGGTCTAAAAAGTTACGTTTCACTAACAGCACAAATGTACTACTAAATATTAACTATTGGGTGTATAACATACTCTCCCTTCATCCCTCGATTACACAAAGGGACGTTGATTTAATCTACAAGGTGGGAAAACGCATTTAAAGGTTGCTAGTTATCATATCTAATATTAGCCGAAATTTGAATTTTATTGACTTTTTTATTATGGGGAGGGGAATTAGAATCATTTTACATACATTTGGTATTGTCTAAGCGTCCCTTAAGATTGGAAGAACGAGAAGTGATCCACGAATTGGGGCGGAATCCCGTTATCTACCCCAGTATCCGGCCGATGAAGTTGTTAAGCTGGAGGTAAAACAAGAGCGTGATAGGTCACCGCAAAGATCACCACGAAGATCACCACGAAGATCACCGCGACGGTCACCGCGACGATCACCACGAAGATCTTCGCCTCCGGTACATCGCAAGTCGGAAGCTCTTATACCGTTCTCAATTAAGAGACCTATTGATGAATTAACCTCTGACGACTATTATTCAAAACGGTTGTGCGAAGACTATCCGAGGTCACAATTAGGTTGGTTAGAAAAACATTTTGCTGCCAAATTCCTGAATAAAGTAGCCATAAAGTAGTTTTTTGAAGATACTGTGAACCTAGGAACCCGAATTTAAATTGTTTGGCGTTTTCCCTAATGCTTTTGCATGATTCTTACGTACGGGCAACACTTATTTATTCGAACGCTCAACTGGGTCGATCACGTAGTTTCCATGGCTGATTATTATTTTTTTAAATTCGGGAAGTTTCCCGTAATGGGGATTGTGTTGCTCATAGGAAATATAGAAAATTCATAGGAAATTGAAAACCGTAATCATCTAACCTGTACGATGTACCATATTCAGCAAAGAAGAAACCAGTTGAAGAGCTGACCCCTGACGAGTATTTCTCAAAACGATTATGCGAAGATTTTCCTAGATCACATTTAGGTTAGTCGTATTTCTGATTGCGTGATGCGCGTTTTACACCACGTCTGTGGCATGCTGAATTTACCCGACTTATTGTACCCCACTATTCTAGGGAGAAATAAGTTTACTGAAAACGATCAAATTAGCACACTAACTCTCCCGCGAGTAGCACCTATTAACCAGTAAACATGCGTCTAATGCGGGCCCCTCCCCTAGGGTCCTGGGGGCAAAGAGACTTAGTGAGTCTGATAGAGTTTTTCCTTGCGATTTCCGAATATGTTTTCAGAGTGTCCAAACTTACACGCCTTCGTACAGTTAACCCCAAAAACCCCTATTGTGAAGACTTAAATTACCATAACTTGAGAAGAATCAATTGTACGCACTTTTCGTAATGTAAAACTTTGACCGTGAAGCCAAACCCTATTAGATATCAAATTTTAAGGGTATTTGATAGATTTTATCATAGACCCGTAATTCTTCTCAGAGGACAGACCCCGAATTCTTAACACGTGACCCGTTATAGGCCAAAAACTGGACCGAAAAAGTTACACATTTTCAAAAAGTGACAAAATGACGAATTTTTCACTTTTCGATTTTATTAGCTGAGTATATTTAAAATTAGTTCTCTCTCCTTACGTCCTTACTAGAGCTAATGACATTCTTTCATCCAGATGCATTGCGGACCCGAGTCGAATTTTCGGTTTTCTTTCGCATTTTTCTCGAAAACCATACATGCTATCGCTTTGAAATTTTTCATGACTAAAGATTAGGTATATAACGGTGAGAGAAAATAATACACGCATATTTTGTATGTGTAGTTAGTTTTAATAACCATATTTCCAAAGTCTGTATACTTTTTATGATAGGAATAATTGTATACAAACGCCAAAAGGCCATGGCTCGCACAAAAGATCTACCCGATAGATGGCGGGTCTGGGTAGAAACAAGGCGTTAATATAACTTAACCCTCTTGTAACAAACTGGAGCGCTGTGGTTTTTCGATCACAAAAATGGCTACAGTTTTTGATGCTTATTCCTCAGGAGTTAGAAATATAATTGGTCATAGAAAATTTATCCGTGATTTCAGCCAAAAAATTTTAATTCTGTGCATTCCTCCTGTTATTTTGATATTCAGCTTTTAGTGATATTTTCAGCTAGAATACAGGATTATGACTTAGCGGGTCGATGGTCGAAATCACCGTTCTAGTACGATAGCATGTATGCTTTTCGGGAAAAATGCGAAAGAAAACCGAAACGCGTCAAACGCCTAATTATTGAAAGTGATTCAAGTCACATGTCTGTGGGACGAAAACGAGACACGTACCTGAACTTTTGACCGACGCTGGTGAATATTGACTATTTACGGACTGAAGCTAGTCAGTTTTCTTTCTCATTTTTCTCGAAATCCATACATTAACATTTTGCATATTAAAGATTAGCACATTTCCCTTTTGGTTTTAGTACAATGGTAGTTTTAACCGAACTGCGCTCGTTGTAAAAGTCATTTTAAATTATTTAAAGTTTATTATTTTATATTAACTGTTTAACAGTTCAAATCAACAGTTTGACCTAATAATAGGTAAAAATTTAGTTTTTCGGACTTCTTCCACTATCTGTTTCTACCCACCCACGCCACATCGCGGTTCGATCTTTTGTGCAAGCCTTGGCTTTTTCGGATATGTCGATATATACCGCTTGTTTGTAGAACGGAAATGTATGCGAATTATGACCCTATGAACTATTCAGATCCAGAAGACATTTATGTACAATGGCGCAAGACGTGCGCAGATCCAGATAAGAAAGCCGAGTGGATTGAGAGAACAAAATGCTACAACCAGGCGATATAATTCGTAGTTGTACAAGAATGCTGGCCATCTGCCAATAAACACCGTCTTATATTGTAATAAAGATAATATAGCCAAAATCCATCTTAATTTTGGTCCCAGGGGAAAAGTGAACTTGTAGAGGACTGAGTATTCATGATTTTCCCACATTTAAACCAAATTATAGGCAGTCAAAAAGTTAAAAAGGTTTTCTATTATATTCTAAAAAAACAATTCTGCTAAACGGGTGTCAAAAACGACCTCCCCCACCATCTACGGGGGCAACTGATAGCTTAACCAGCTTTCGTGGTTGGTAGAGTTTTTTCTTGCGGTTCCGAATCTATTCTCAGAATATCAAAATTACACGGCGTCGTATAGTTAACCCCCCTAAAGACAACGCCAAAAAGACCTTTTTTTGAAAAAAAAAGTTAATTTTAACCCGTCTGGCATGGCAGCGCACCGAACTAAATTTAATTTGAGCGTCCTGAATTTTATTTTGTATACAGTTGTTTCGATTCAAATTTTTAGTGAACATACTTCAGGATCTTGCCATGTTTCTAAATCATATCAAAATAGGATCCATTTTGGGCTATACCTAGGTCACGTGTTAAGAATTTTGGGTCGGTCCATTGAGAAGAATTGAATCTGGGGTCATGCCGCGATGAATAAGCTGACTTTCGAGCGTTATGTAGTTATAGCCACTAGAAGTCAAAAATTTGATTTCGGGAAGTATGTCCTGTCCTATTGGCTCGAACATGGGCTTATTCAACGCGCCATGACCATAGCTTCAATTATTCTCAACGGATCGACCCCGAATCCAAAACACGTGACCTAGTTGACAAAAATCACGAATTTTTCACTTTTTTATTTCGTTTTGATTTAGAAACATGCCAAGATCCCAAAGAATGTTCACTAAAAATGGACTCGAAAGAAGTGCGTATAAACTAAAGTTTAGGACGCTCAAATAAATTTTGTCCATTTTGGACAATGTCACTTTCGAAGACCGTAGCTTAAAAAACAAATAATCGGAGTATGTTTTAAATACTTATATTGGATGCCCTGGTCTACTTAATCTAGTACAATTTAGTTCGGTGGTCTGTCAGGCGCCAGTAGTTAAGATTAACGTTTTTTTTTCCAAAAAAGGTTCTTCACTTCTGTCTTTATGGGGGTTTACTATATGACATCGTATAATTTTGCGTATTCAGATAACAGATTCGGAACCGCAATACAAAATATCACAATAACCAAAGCCCGTTGATACATGAAGGGGGTGGGCGGTTTATCTACTTTCAGTGCGATTTCCGCTCCGATTATGGTTGCAAAGATGATATGTTTGAGAAGTGAATTAGACCAAAGCATTATTTGCATGTTAGATAAATATTAACGCAAGATACACACCTACGCATCTCCTTCTGCCTTCCTGTTTATAATAGTCAGTTATCTAATAGAGTGGTCTGTTTCACCTGCATTTACAATACGGTTTAACAGCATAGATGTCCGTCAATCAGACCATAACTTTAGAGTGGTGTTACCCGAACCTAAAGCTGTTCCCGTTTTTTTTAACGTACCTTCAATCCGAAGGTGGGGGCTAAAACCGGAATTTTTTTTATTCCGAATCGGCAATCACTCCAAATTGTTCCCCACGACGACCTCTAGTGGAAAAGTATCTTCAAAAAAATTAGGTTCCTACATGTACTTAGAAAATTTCACTTTAAAAAATTCGTTTTTTTTACAATTTAGGACAGCTGTGTCATAGTTAGGAAAATATAGTTACTCTCTCGTCGCCCGTTTCCACTCACTGTCGCCTCTTACCAAATACAAGGATGAACCACTCTTGCCAAATTATATGACCGGATTTTAAAATTTAACCGTCACGATACAAACTTTCGCGTTTGCGCCACAAACGCTAAAAATGACATTTTACGGATACTAGGACACATGCTATCCCCAATTCGACGCCGGGTCAAAAACTTTCGGGATGACTTTTAACCCGTACGCTGCATTCTGTGCCGTGCGGCACTTTCGACTTTTATTTCGACTATAACTTTTGTTAGAGTGGTGCTACGTCGAATTTGCCCCCCAGGACCCCCCCCATAATCGACGACCCCGGATCTTTTGGA
>SCLF01658751.1:0-14324 GCA_004367975.1 Mesochordaeus erythrocephalus | reverse complement strand
TTGTCTTTAGAGGGGGTTAACTGTATGAAGGAGTATAATTTTGGACATTCTGTAATGAGATGAAAAACCGCAAGAAAAAGTTTTATACGTTCTGCTACCCAGACACCCGCGGGGAGGGGCCACTCTAGACACTCGTGTGTCAGCTTCTAATTGTGCCTAACCTTTGGGAGTTAAATCTTATCGTTCGCCCCTAATATTTCTGGTAGGCGAGTCCGGGTGTCTCAATTACGACAATGCAAGGCTGCTGAACCCTTACGAGATTCGTGTTCGGCCTTGTTTAACGAAAATCCCATTGATGTAACTAACAGTGATCATCACTAGCAGTGAGATCTTTATGATCGATAGTAGAATACAGTGTGTAATAGGTAAGCAAATGGTTATTCGTAAATATCGCAAAGTAGGGCGGCTTAAAATACAGTCTTGGAGACAGAAAATAGTGAACTTGGTGAACTATAAATGACCCCCACTCCACAACACGTACGAAATGCAAATAGCGGGGAATAATAAAAACATAAAATCATTTCAGCAGGTCCAAATTTAGGTTATTCGCGTATTCAAAACGTTTTTTACTTCAATTGAATAAAAAACCAAGTATTAACCCGTAAACGTCCACTGTTCGTTTTGCCATTAGATACAATACCTGTCCATTTTGACCTTGAGATTTCACTCGCATTTTTCTCGAAAACCGGACACTGTACCGTTTTGAAAATTTTTCTACTTAACCCGCACGCATTTTTAAGTGACGTTATCTCAGTCTGAGTTTTTTAATTAAGAAATCCATTTAGGGCTAAGAAAATGGCACTTTCAGGTAAAAAACACATTGTACGGGGCTCATTTTAGATAATACTGTGCTAAAACCAAAAAGGCTTACCGTTAAATCGGCAAAATAAAATCTTTAATCATGCAAAAATACAAAACGATACAATATATGGTCACCGAGAAAACTCAGAAAGAGAGAACTTGATCGTAAAATGGCTAGGTGTGGTATCTACTGGTTGTTCTCAATTCTTGTCGAATCGAAGAAATTCTATCTTGCTATCTTTGACTGTGAACTACGCAAACGGATCACGTCTTTTTTAACCAGTAGATACCACTTTTCGTTTTTTGGATGGATACCACACCTGCCTCATTTGGCGATCGGGGCCTTCTCTTTCTCAATTTTCTCGAATACCATATATTGTATTGTTCTGAGTTTTTGCATGATTAAAGATTTTTCCCTTGTCGATTTAATTTTTGCTCCCTTTTTTAAGTTTCTCTGTTAGTTTTGACACAGTATCTTCCAAACTGAGCGTCGTACAAAATGCTTTTTTACCTTTAAATACCATTTTCTCAGCCCTCAATGGGTTTTCTTAATTAAAAAAACTATACCTTGTAATTTTTCTTCTTTACCGGATTCATGATAAAAAATAATAACATTTAGCAACTTTAAGTAGTTTAGTGGGCCTATATTTTTTGATATTTCTTTTCCTCTTCGAACACAACTAAACGTCTTTTACATTTCAGTATGTTTCTCGAAAATGCCACAATATTAATTAAGGAAATTTTTTGCGTTCAATCTTTCCATATATCAATTTACCTTGACGATTAGTCTTTCAGCAGCGTCGCATTTGTGGAGAATGTAAGTGACTTGCGCAGCATGAAAAGATGATCTGTAATTACCTAGCTAACCTAGTCATTTCTGTAAGCTGAAATTTTGTCTGGAATTAGATCGTGCATCTGTCGATCATATGCAAATAACAAAATTAAACGTATCTCACTTAGAACACGTTTTACGAAGTAAAGTCTGCAGGGCAAGAAATTACACCGCGAACTTAGAGAAAAACGGGACAATTATATTGTCCACGAATGTGAAGCTTATAGAATACTAGTCGCCACATGAAATAGACATATGGAATAGACATATGAAATAGACACGCCAAAAAAATTATTAAAAAACATTAAGGCGTTCTCTAAGTAAAGAATTTTCAGTCTTCAGGCTATTGCACTATGTAAAGTTGCTAAAAATAATTATATTTTCATAAATTCGTCACACGACAAAAATTACAAGGTATAGTTTTTTTTTGTTTCACGGACACCGTTAGATCGGCAATGAGTTTTAAGTTTTAAGCGCGCAACATTTCAAAACGATACAAGGTATAGTTTCGAGAAAAATTCGAGTGAAAACTCGATCGTCAAATGAGGCAGGTGTGGTGTCCACTCAAAAAACGAAAAGTGGTATCTACTGGTTAACACAATTAAAAAAGACGTGATCCATTTCCATAGTTCGCGGTCAAAGATACCAAGATAGAATTTGTTCGATTTCACAAGAATTGGGGTCAGCAGATATAAAATCGGCATCTACGCGTTAATAAAATGGGTTCAATATCGGCAGACTAATATATATATATTCTAAACTCATTTTTAACTCCCGGCAGTATTTTGTGCACCTATTGCAGACCTATTTTTCTTGAAAATAAGGCTTCAGCTTCCATCCAATCGAGTTGAAATCCTTCATACCCCCCTAGAATTTTAACCCGCACTTTTTTTTCAAATATATTTAGGCACCGTGACCGGAAATACCTGGTAAAAATTTAAAATAGGACTAGAGGGGTAAAACAATGGAAATAAGGTAAACAGGGGCAAATTTGACCGATGCCGGTATCAGATTTGCCATATCAGGTCTCCATAGATCTATAGGAAGATTTCCCTAAAATCGTCTAGTAAACAATACTAGAACAGATAGTATAGAAGTTTATTTTATACAAACGTATATAAAACCACCGATAGTATTGGAACTCGTGGGACCAATGAACCCCCCCCCCCTTAGGAGGTTCCGGGGGCAACTGATTGGCCAACGCGACTTATTGAGTCTGATAGAGTTTTTCCTTGCGGTTCCGAATATCTTTCCAGAATGTCCAAAATTACACGCTTCGTACAGTTAAGCCACCCAAAAGCTTATTCGACACGTCATGAGTCAAGTTTAAATTCTTCTCAGAGGACCGACCCCTAGAGCTGCAAATTATCAACAAATATTAATTCCTTTGCTGCTAACATACTGCTAGGGAGTTAAGGGTGTCAGCCACAAAAAATGTAGTTTGTTCGCAACTTTACTCCGAAAACGTTTTGTTTTCTTCCTAACAATTTGATCCTTTAACCCGTGGATGCACAGGCAAACTATGAGGGTTAACTACGCCAACCCTACATTTTCTCTAATTTAACAACCCAATTATAATTGCTTAACACTTGGTTTTTTAATTAAAAATAAAACAAACTACACCATGTGCCACCTTAACGCACCACTTCTTCTGGTCCCAACTTGCTCACCTTAACGCAACACATTTTGTTTTTGAGATTTAAATAAAGGGTTAGTGTCGAATGGGGGCATGGCAGCTCAACAAACTAAATTGTACTAGATTAAGTAGAGACCAGGGAATCCAATAAAAGCATCGGGAACATACCCGGATTGTTTCTTTTAAAGCTATGGGCCTCGAACGCCACATTGTCGAAAATGGATAAAATTGACTTTTACCTACACTGCACTTTAGTTTTACGCAGTCGTTTCTAGTCGAATGTTATGAGTGCACCGAACATTATATGCAAGTTGTAAGCAAAACCATACGTCTAATGGTCAATTTTTCGCCGGAAGTGGTGCGTTAAGGTGGCCCTGGTGTATTAAATAAGCACAAACTGGTTGTTAAATTGGAGAGCAACCCTAACATTTGTTGTTTGTCGGATTCTAATTGCGCTATTTGCGATGAACTGTTACGATTTTTGACATTTTCCGAATTTTCCGAATTGTAAAAATAAACGGGTTGTTACATTGGCTAAGCCTAAGATTGTGCGTGTGTTAGTTTCTAGTTGCGAGCTACTTGTTATGGTTAGAATTAATTTATTGTAGAAACAATAATTGATCATATTGGTGCACACGTTCTATTGATCTCTGATCTTTCGCCTCCTATCTTTGTGGTAGGCGAGTCCGGGATGCCGCTTAACTAGAGTGACTACTGTAATTGTATTTCGTTCAGCAATGTTTGCTGTTTGGCAGAAAATTGACGAATTAAAACTTGACAAATCTGTTTGTTCGTTGATGATGGTTCTTGTTCTAATAAATCCAGATCGACAAATACCTGATGAAATAAGAAGTGAGCTGAACCTGATCAACGTTATTCAGGAGCAATATATTGAAGGAAGTGATTCCAATTATTCAGGGGTTCATGAACCACCGGTCAGCTCATTGTATCCGCCTAAACAACATAAACAGTAAAAATATCAGCTTTTACAGAACAATTAGTTCATTATATATCCTTAAAATTACGAGGCTTTATTACTAGGTAATTCCCTAAAACGCGGCAGTAATATGTGTAAGTTGGAGCGCGCTTGTTCCAGGCACTCCACGCGTTTGTTCAACACAGTTCGGGTGATGAATTAAACTGTTAATGTCTAATCATATAATCAGTGATAAACTCAGTAATAAGATCTAGTGCTAAAATTAGTGCACAGCTTGAAATTTGCTGTTTTCTAAGTGTATATAAAGCACATATAAAACATTTAGCATAGAAACATGGTTTACCGAGTCATAAATATCCAGGAAAATGCGTTTTCTTGGATAATGTTTCAAGTATCGTTCCTTCCTCTCCGAAAACTGGATATCTTCAGCCGTTAGTCGAGCAGTATTGCGGGGAAATTCAAAAGTGGAAGTTGGTGAAAAGACAACTGCTAGAATTTTTTTCAGTATGGCATAATATGGAACCAATAATTTTTCAAGCTGCTTTCAGAAAATTCAAAATTGCAAATGAGCCGTCTAGTTATTTACATTTATGTTAAGAAATTACTTTTAAATATTGCGTTTATAGTATGTTTTGGTATGCATAGTGATCACGTAATCCCACACTGCCACTCTCGAGAAGTTCTTATGGCTTTCCGACAGCTGGCTTTCCGAAAACATGTTTGAAAATAAATTATTCCTAGGTTCAATTTTTCCACCCCCTTCTAATTCTTCAAAAAATTTTGTTTCCCCATTTTTTGTACAATATAAACTCCACTGTGCCGTACTTTCTTGTTTCCATGATTGCACTGATTCCGTAAACGTTGCCGGCATAGATATTAGTTGCTCTACCACTTGTTTTTCCAGTTTCTTGTCTTAGGGCTTCAGTTTTGCTATCGGTGTCTTTCTTTCTGGCTCTCTTGATCCTTTTTTTCTACATTAACAAATTACCGCTGTCCATGTGCACCGCCAGGGCTTCAAGCTTCTTCTGTAAGGTATTTGCTTCTGTAGGTGCCTTCCAGCCTTTAACCGACATTAAGTCGCCCGGAATCATGCTTGTACGCCATTTTTGCGAAGCATTCTGTGGACCTCACCTATTATGAGTTGCATTTTTAAGTTCATGCATCTTTCGGTCCCGTTTTTTGTCAGGTTAATCCGTTTCGAATATGATTTTGAGTGTCTCCTCCACCTGTTATGCACTTCCGACCTCTTCTATAGGTTCTTCACCCTGAAATAAGAGCCAGCTGATTGATTTTGCTTCTTCTGCCCGTGCCTGTATCTGCTTACCCGTGCCTTCAGTGGTATGTTGGACGTTATATTTAGAGCATTTGACTCCTACATTGGCTTCCAACAACCTTTCTCCATTTCTTCACCCGCTGTATTCTCCGGAAGCCCAATTTTATTTTTCCTTTGTAACTAGCCATGTCTTCTAACTTTATGAAAAGGGCCTAGCTCAACCCTGAAGTGGCTCCTTGTGCCATTTTAGGCGTTCTTTTTCCTTCCTTGATTACTTGATTAATGATTGAATCTACTTACTTTAGTGAACCACCAATCGTGTCTTCGTTTTCATTTCCCTTTAATTGGTTGATTTATAGTTGGATCTACTTACATTCACGCTTTGAGCAATCCAGTATGATACGCCTACTGATCACATATTTCCACACTACCACTGTTCCTACCTCCTTACACTATGTGTCAAAAGGTTCAAAACTTATTCAATACTTGTTTGTTTTTGTTGAAGGATTGAATAACATTTGATAGTAGAACGATGATATATATATGCTCCCATTATGACTGAAGACCTCACTCTAGGCTAGACCTTATTCGTGGGTCTCTAACGCGACATACGCTGTATACAGCGCTGTTGCCGATTTAGCAATTTCATTCTCCGTTTTGCTATAGCTGCAAGTTGGGTCGATTGACCTCTTTTATGCAGTAATTTCGTTTTTTATTGGTTGTAAATGACGTAATTTCAACTAAATTCGTATTCTGTCAAACTTATTCACTGGCTAACACGTTCTGGTCTCCCGGCATAATTTTGGTTTACGTATATATTTTATGCGTTAGAATATAGTCACAATAGGCTCGTTGAGATCTTGAAATTCCTATTTTCTATGATACTTTACATCTGTTGTACTATCTTGCGAATGATCTGTCATTTTGAGTACCTTCCTTGAAATGGCCCTTTGAAATATAGAAATGATAAAAATTGTCCGATTTGAAGAGGCCAATTCCAAGCCTTTAAATTCCACACGCGTTGATATATGGTGTATGGAAAAGGGTCTTTTAATTGGCCCCTTATTTACTAATGGTAACTAATGTGACTTCATTCAAAGACCCCGCGGGCCATTAACGAATTAGATAGACGGAAATTCCGCCTACGATCGGAAATTTTTGTAACCTCACTGTATATAGTAAAATACTTTATCGCATATATAGTAAAATACTTTACCACCGTATACATATAAATACATATGAATACATAATTTACACACATTTTTGGAATTCAATTTTTCATTTTGCCTTAGTCCAATGTTTCTGTCATCGTTTCCTACTGCTTTCCACGGATTCGCTGCTGCTTCCAGTCACTACCATTGAAATAAGGTCATTTTGACCATTTCAACCTGAAACTACAGATAAATGGCGTTAAAATTCACCATAACATTGAAAAGCAGTTATACTTTTGTGTGCATGACAACCAATGCCGAATTTAGAAGATTGTTCATCAAAGCTCAATTCGACACAATTATTTTTTTGTTTCTACTCAATTGGTTTAATAGTGAATATTGGTAGTTGAGTATCATTATGCACGCTTACACGTTCTGCTTCATTCGTTTTTTTGCTTCATTGAACGTGAGCATGAATATACTATGCTTATTGATGGCTCGATGTTTTACTAGCTAAGACGTAGATGTATTGAATCGTAAAAATACGAATTTTTAATGAGCCGTTTCTTAACCCGTGCGCTGAAATCTGTGCCGCTCGGCACAAACGATCGCTAATTGGACCATAACTTATGTTAGAGTGGTGCTACGTCATATTTGCCCTCCAGGTGCCCCCTATAAGTACTTAGGAAATGGCACTTTAAAAAAATTAGTTTTTTTTACAATTTATGACTGCTGTGTCTTAGTTAGGAAAACATCGACCTACCATAAATCTTCTTACGTAATAATTTGATGGTGGCCCAAGCATTGGGCTTAACGCTACTACACTAAATCCAAAAGTGATATTTTGAAATAACGTTAGTATATGCATATATTTGTACATATCCTATTTCCTTCCCGCTGTTAGATTTTGAGTAGTGGCCCGTTTTTCTGTTTTAATGAAACGGGTGGGAAGCACTGCGGCAGAGCAGTGTAATAGGCAGCCTAACGATACCAGTTTCACAGAGTATAAATATCATTGCTATTTATGTTTGTACTTATTTGTTCAATTTGGGGCAGGTTCAAGCTGGATAGTCTTGGAATAACCTATGTTAACTCAGGTCGTAATTTATATGCTTCATTTCTGTCCTTCATTAACGTATGTACAGTTATTACTAATAAATATTTTATCGAGGAGTTAAGCACGCTTCTTTCAAAATCGACATTGACTATTTGGTTTTAGGATAAGTACCATGAATTGTGAATTCAAGTTCTCATTGGGCGGAGATCAGTTAAAATTCCGCCGATAGAATGGCGGTGGTTGACCACAGGGAACTAAAAACAGAACAACGTTTCCGTAATTAATGGCAATGATATTTGTACTCTGTTAATCGGGTATCATTAGACAGGTATCATTAGGCTGGCTATTAAACGGGTCTGCCACATTGGTCCCCACCCGTTTCATTAAAACAGAAAACACGCCGCTGCTCAAAATCTAATACTTGGAAGTAAATAGGATATATTTGCAACCCGCGCAGGAAACTTTAGTTCCCCCTTTTCATGTAGCACTTTTCTATTGTTAACAATTATAATAAAAGATGAGCTTATTCATGGTCAGGTAGTAAAAAACCAACAAAGTCATCAATACTGCGATTTCGCACGAAATAAGACACCTGTTGTAACATCGAAGCAGGGAATATAATTGACTGATTGAAGTTTATGGTACCAAATACATGGGGAATTCAAAATATCAAAAAATTAGAAATTTCAAAAAAATTTCAAAAATTCAAATTTTCTTTTTAATTTTTTTTTAATTGTCCAAATTGTAGTAAAAGAGGATATAGCATGTCATATGAATCATATGTATAGCTCTTCAAGTCTATCTTGAAAAGAAGTATCGCGGCAAGTCAGGTGCTATGCTGGGTAATACGATGGCAGTCCTTTCAAATTTGCGAAATATTTCAGCCAGGAGCCTTGCCTTGCAATTGGCCCAATTGCAGAAGATGGGAAATGTGTTGCTACGTATTAAACCAGGTTTAGAATATTTGGTTTGGCTTGGTTTAACGCTTACTGCAGTGGTTTGGTAAACGTGGCACTCGTATTTTTTTTTCGAGCCGTTCTCCGGAAAATCCGTGAAAAGTACACAGTTAAAACTAACAATGTTAACCATAGAGTACCAGCCCATATTACCTGCATCAGGAATTTCCTTCCGATTAATTTGTTTTATAATTGTTTATATTAGTATATTTGGATATAATTTAATAAACACGATATTTAATTATATCAATACAGTTTGTCCATGAAGAATTTGGTATTTTGCACAGAAAGACACAATTCTCTCTTATCCATATTCCACAATGACCCTATTTATAATTCATAAACCAGGAAACCTGGACATTTACATTATCTTATTAGCGTTAGACAAGGTCAAACCAAACAGTCTATAGAAATGAACCATTTTGCAAAGGGAATTTAGGTAACTTCGTACCACACAAGTACTCGTAACGATTGGAGTCTTATTTTACGGTTTAGTCAAGGTTAAATCGTCAAAATCAAATATAATCTCGGTTAATAACTATATGTCGGCTGACACAGAGGTCATTTGAGGTCATGTTTAGGCAAGGGTGTCAAAGTAATACATATTTGACCGGCAGTTCTTAAGTTAACTCGTGAATATATTTGTGAATTCGTCCCAAATGGGCGTTTTATTCAAAACTGGACACTTCTATGCCCCCCGGCACCTCTAAGTTCGCATATCTTTATTGCATAATTTTCCATGACGTAAGTTCAAGCTAAAACTGTTAGTTGCTTTTTTGAGTTATCTGCTCTTGAATCACCTTCGGAGAACAAACTTCATCAAATAAACCCGTCTTCTCCCTATCTAGGACAACTGCGTCTTACTTGAGAACACATCAACCATAAAATCCCTATACTAAGACAAAAAATCTCGCGAATTTTGGGTATCTGCTTGAAGGCCTCTCAAAATATATTCGGGACCAATAAGTCAACTTTACAAAATATCGATTTTTGCATCGTTAAATTTTATTAAGTCGGAGTTTTTTCATGCGTTCATGGGTTAATTTGTTTTATTGGCGTCGAAGAATTGAATTTGTTGATGGCCTGAAATAAGGACTCCATTTAGAATGGTAATTTTATACCATACTGAGACACAAAGAACAGAAACTTTAGATCACGAGAAACTAACGGAAAATTCGGGGCATCAACAAGTTCTATTCTTCGACCCCAATCAAAAAACCCCAATCAAAAAAACATTCATGGATTCATCTCAGCTACAATTTGTCACATAAATGGTGGATTAACATCACGTAGGGTGACCAACGTAGGGTGACCAAATCGGAATTCTCAAAAAGCGAGACATTTTTTCAAAAAATTGGGGAAAAAGCGGGACACCGAAAATTTTTATAATCTTTAGTGTACGTCCGAAAAAGTGTGTAAGTCCAAAAATTCTCAGCACTAGTCTCTCTTGTTGGATTATCTGTAGATCAGCGAGTCATCCTAAAAAACAGATCCATATTTTATAACCAGATTATTCAAATTTGTGGTGTTTTTTTTTTAAATTTATCAAGAGGAGGACTTTTGAAAATTTTTGACTTCCACTATTCAAAGACTTTATTTCCAACCCCTAGAGATTATCAACTTTTCGGTGTCTCGCTTTTTGAGAATATATGAATATTACTCGTCCGCACCCGTTTCGAAACCGAACCCTTAAATGTAAAAGTGCCACAAATAAAATGCGTTTGTAAAAAGACTCGAAAATACTCGAATAAATTTTGAAAACAAAAGTCCCAATGGCAATTGTGAAAATATTTCATACTGGATGTCGCACCACTAATGATAAACCCGAGACGTCTGGTATTTCATCGAAATTTCATACTTTTCGAACCGGATTTCGCGCATTCCCTAATATTTTGGGACGGCGGGACTCGCCTACCGGAAACGTTTAAGGTAGACTGATATGATTTAACCCCCGAAGGTTAGGATTGGGCGTAATTAGAACTTGACATACGCAAAATATTAGGGTTAACTCCGCTAACCTTAGTTTTGCTCTTTAATTGAACAATCCAATTATGCTTGATTAACGCATGGTTTTTTAATTCAAAATAAAACAAACTATTAAATAAGCAAAAACGGCTTGTTAAATTTTCCAAAATGTAAAAATGAAAAAGGTTGTTACATTGGCTAACCCTAAGATTGTGCGTGTGTCAGTTTCTAATTGCGAGCTACTTATTAGGGTTAGAATTACTTTATTGTACAAACATGACCTTACACCTCCGATCTTTGTGGTAGGCGAGTCCGAAACGTCCCAAAATTTTCGTAATAAACGGCTTTGTGTTCATTGGAGGTGGAGGTGGGTTACCTCCATTTATTATTGTTCCATCAATGTGAAGCTAAATTCTGGAACTCCTGGGTTTGTTGAAAAAACATTCCCGTTCAGCTCGTTTACGAACATCAGTTTGGACGTGCGCCAAAAAAGAATTAAAAAGCTTAGTAGAAAGAAATACTCAATCTATTCCTGTCATCCTCTTCAACCAAGTCTAGTATCTTCGATAAGTCTAGTATGTTATTAAAATAGTGTTGATTTAAATTGATTCCAACATGTGGAATCAGGCTGTTTTCAACTCATATTAGGACTGTTACGTCATTAAAAATATGGGCTTTCGGCGAGATTCGAACCACGCGTCCTTTCTGTATCTAGCGAAACGCTCTACCGTAATAAATTGGTTGTGGTTTGGGCACGGCCGGTCTGAGTCTTCAGGCTACAGGAAACGCATTTTACTGTAATGGGTATAACCGTCATTTTACCGTTTCGTTTGTACCCAGTTCATTATTCCCTATTATATAACCTACTTCATTATATAATAATACCGTTAATATAATAATTACAATTATTACATTAATTATTATGGTTAATTATTACGGTAATTATTTTCCGCGGTTAATTTTAGAGTACCCTCTTTTAAGTACCTGTTTCTGTTTTGTACAGAGGTTAAGACATTAATCTGTTACGTACGATTTGATTAACCCGCAACCGTACCCACCTGTTTTACAGTCCAATGTCCTCTCAAGCTAAAATGTTTCACTTTTGTAAAAACAGGTTTTTTATTCAGAATTCATCGAGTACAAGCTCAAACATCAATAAAGTACCACGTATCATTTAATTACTTTCTATAAGTATGTATAGACCGGAATAAATCCGGAACCAAATTATTCAAACGATTTAATGCCGGACCGAAAACCAAATCGAAATAAATTTGCTATATTCAAGACAACCTGCAAATGCAAGACCTAATCTGCAATGAATGAAATAAAAACAATATCACAATATACGAAATTGAGTTTCAATCACAAAGCCAAAAGACTGGCTAAAAACAATTGAATCGAAGAAAATGATGCAAATATGGAGGTTGATGAAAAGACAGCTGCGGCAACGTTTTCGAAATGTGGAACCAAAAAAAGTTATCGTTTTCAAATCAATGAAATTCAAAACGCTACGAATAGAGATGACTCGTCACAATATTCTTTCCCTAATTACGTTTAATTATGTACATTAATGTTCGTTTATTAATAAATTATTAATAGACATTGTGGTTAAAGTGACTTTGCTTGATCCCCCTTTTTAGACTGAGAAGACTGGTCTGCCCAAACTTAAACCCACAATACATTTTCCACAGTCTGCCACAAAATAATATATCCCTTTTTTGTCTGTATCATTGTTACGTGCAATTTGTATCAAAGAGTAAACCTTGAAGGCAGACGGATATGACGGGAAACAAATGTTGTGCCTAGTGAGGAGATTTTTATGAATGAGCCAACGTTGAAAGTATTATCGTTCGACAAATGGGCTCGAATTGGGTGCAGCATTTGACGGAGATTTCAACGATACCTTTTTAGACACGTTCTGCAACAGAAGCTATCTGCAGCAACATCTGCTGAACTATAATACTTTGAAGGTTAGCCTATTCATGGAAATATCCTCACTAGATGGTCCCGTCATATCCATCTGCCTCCATGGTTCACTATTTGATACCAAGTGGAAGAATATAGGATACATTACTACAAAATTGAAATGATGCGATTCATCATACCAAAGGTCATGTCGAGCAAGCAACTACTGGGTGGTCTCATAGATTTGAATAAATAATCAATTTGTTATAATATATTAATAATATACACCTTTGTATAGAATAAAAATAATAATTAACTCCTGTGCACTCTTTGAGCCTATTTTCACACAAGGACCCTCCAAATTTCAGGCCGCATCTTTTGCGACAATTTTTAGACCGGAAGTGCTACCCAAAAATAGGAAATTGTTTTTTTGGAGTTTAGACTCACACAGAATCTTTATGTGGGGTAAATTTTGATAAATAAATGTCTTCAAAAAATCTAACTGGTCCAATCCAGGGAAAATGACAATTGGAAGAGTTCCACTTTTTTATTATTTATGACAGCTTATTTCCGGATAAAGTTCTAGCGCGCAGATTTTGAGAGAACTTGCGGCCCAAAATTACAACCGGAAGTGAACCTAAAAATAAAAAATCCGACAATTTACGTCGAAAAATTGACCACGGTATCGACCAGCTATTTCTAATCTGACAGTCAACATTTAAGGCGTCTAGCGCTATGCGTTCTCCCAGGAGTTAATAATATAAAAGCAATATATAACAATCCCAATAAAAAAATACAATATTAATAATGATCGATTTTGTGGTATCTTTAGTGATATTGTGTGAGTTTAAGTAACTTCCGGTGAATTTTTGGTCCGAAGCCTATCCCAATAAATGCGCTGGAACGTTTTTAGATGGGACATGGGATGCATTTATGGCTGTGGACTAAACATTCTTATTTGTAAGCAGTGGTCCGGTACTGCCATGAAAAATATGGGCTTCGACGGGATTCGAACCAACGCGTCCTTACATATATTTAAATATATTTACATTTCCTTCCGTGGAACTTCCGGTTTAACATTTATGCGAAATATATGTTAGTCTAGAACATTCAGTAACAACGAATGTTCAACCAACCATGCTAGTGTTGGGAACACGACTATATCTACTGCGACACGGTTCAATAACTGTAGAAAACACTGTAAATAAATATATTAGTTCTATAGTTAAATTCTTAACTCTGCTCCACCAATCAGTAGTTGGATTGTTGACTGGTTATATCCATAAAGGCCACTCGGTCGCCCTGTTCTCCCATATTACACGTCCGTCTAAAGCGCCCCCTCCCCTAGGGGGTCTTGAGGAAAACTGATTGGTCAACGAGACTTAGTGAGTCTGATACAGTTTTTGGTTGTGGTTCAGAATCTGTTCTCAGACTATCGAAATTACACTCCTTCGTACAGTTAACCCCCTCTAAAGACAAAAAGGTCAAAATGACCTATTTTGTAAGACATTAATTTTAACTCATGGGGGTATGTCGATAATATACCCCGATTATTCGTTTTAATGCTATGGACCTCGAAAGTTACATCAAAATAGACTAAATTGAAGTTGACCCCTCCTAAACATAGGATTTTTTCCGGTGTTTTGGGTCAAATATTTAGTGAACTTAGGCTGGAATCTTGGACGGGTTTCTGCGGCATATTTAATCGAAAAGTGAAAAATTCGTGATTTTGTCACTTTTTGAAAATTGTTTACTTTAGAAATCCCATTTGTCGGCCATAACTAGGTCACGTGTTAAGAATTCTGGGTGGT
>SCLF01657652.1:0-14324 GCA_004367975.1 Mesochordaeus erythrocephalus | reverse complement strand
ATTATTTTAAAATTAATAATAATATATTATTTTAAAATTAATAATAATATATTATTTTAAAATTAATAATAATATATTATAATATGATTATCAAGCTCGTCAAACGCTTTCGCACCGATTTTTCGATCTAAATCTACAAAGCGGGTTGCACTGTTTTCGAAAATTTCGCTAATGACCCGGAAGTGACCTGATACGTTTGGACTTTAGAACTTTCCCAATAAGCCTCGAATTTAATGCCGGATGTGCTCGACTATTCGCCCTGGGGCACATAATTCATTGCGATCAATACCGGATAAGCCCAGGCAGGTACCGAGTGCGCAATCAGGCACGGCCGGTGATCTATAATCATAGTTGCCTTGGCTCATGCCGAGAATAATCGTCATCTGTCCCCGGTCTGAGAGATCGAGTGAACCATCTCCACCGAACCGTATGACGTCACCCATCCCTAGCGGCGTGGGAGGATGCCCCGGGCCCCCACAAATTAGAAAATGGGGTTACTAGTTTAATTGTTTATTGTGGGGGAAGAGGCAGAAAGGGTGTTTAAATGCTTCGATAGGATATAACCAACACACAAACGTGGCCAAAAGAAATGCTTCGCGGTTTGTTGAAATAGAGCCAACGGGCCGACATTTATTGGCTAAAAAGAGAGAGAGAGAGATAGGCGGGACGACGGGTCGCATCGTCACGTGATCTACGTGGTATACGCATCAGTGAATGGATGTTTAACGAGGCCAGTGGGGAAATAGCTGGGAAAGGGTTTAATTGCTTTGAAACAAAGAGATGGTGATCAGTAGACATAATGTATTGTTTTGAGATGGTTTTAAGAGAAATTTTTTTTGTGTCGAACAGTGCGGTCACTTTTTTCGTGAACTCCGTTTTTTTGCCGTAACCAAGGTTGGCAGCGGAGTTGTTAAAATTGATAGTTGTATATTCTTCTACTTACCGTAGAGACGGCTCCAGGAAAAAATTTACGATTGCCAATTTTCACGTTACCATTGTAGTTACTTTATCATTAAAAATTTAGGGTTTTGGATCAAATTTTTTCAACACCGATTTTTTTTGACTTAACCACGGTTTTGGAATTCTGACTATTTTTTAAATTTACGGAATGTCGATGAGTTCCTTAAATGGTTATGACGTAATGGTAATGGAATGGTAACTAATAAATTTTCTTCATTGTTTAATCTTGATGTATACCAAGATCAATTAACCCCCCGGCGACGTAAAACAATTACAAAATTTTGATTTTCCGATTCGAGTTCAAACTTGATGTTTTTCGGAAAATGAATAGATAGTGTCAACAGCAGCCGTTGACACACCTCTAAATTCCCATAGAACTTTCTATATCATAAATTTTTTGTTTAATTTTAACAAAAACTGAAACTGATAACCGTAGTCATACTGTCGCTGAAGATAGTGATAAAGACCAACAATGTCATACAGACTAGACTCGACAGACGGGCCCTGGTAGGCAGACTTATAATACATCGCGATAGTGTGTAAACGGGACTTTTTGCCGTTTACACATGCGGGTCAATTCCTCAGAGAATGTTAACACTGCGGTGAATCAAAGGTTAACTTCGACCGAGTTGACCGGGTTACTCTATTAACAAATAGCCGTACAAAACTTAATTTAGCATTCTGTTCAACGTGACGAAAGTTCCAGATTTTTTTGTGTCGAAGTTTTTTGTGTCGAAGTTTTTTGTGTCGAAGTTTTTTGTGTCGAAGTTTTTTGTGTCGAAGTTTTTCTGTTTCGAAGTTTTTCTGTTTCGAAGTTTTTCTGTTTCGAACCGGAAATCGCTAATGCCCCCGGGGTGAACCCGCGGCTCTATGACCACATTATATAATTGCCATATTTTCAGAACAAAGAAATTGTACACCAAATGATTATGTACTGCATTACTCGCCATTGATTCCCAGCCACACAGTGGCAGGGAGGATCAGCCATTCAATTCTTCCAAGTGCAACCAACTCACCCCATCAGACTGTTCATCCCTCAACATACAATCAGACTAGGTGGCGAACCCTAGACATTTAAGGCCCAAGATGACTGCCGCAAAGCTGGCATATCAGACGCGTTTCTCAATTCCGAATCAGTTGGACACGCCGGTGGCAAGTTTTGGGCATTTTGTGCAGCAACATCAGCAATTATTACAGCAGGAATCGAGCAAACTGAACGAACCCGTGTCAAAAGTCTTGTCAAACTTCGACTTAAAAGCCGATCAACTGCGACAATTTTATGACTCAACAAATTTGCAGGTGAGTTTATTTTTCACGTCTAATTTTTTTTCTATGTATTTTGGCACGAATTTTTTCAGATAAAAATAAATGCAACAAAAATTTGAAAACTTTCAATTTTTTTTAATTCCGGAAATTTTTTTAATTCAACAAATTTTATTGTTCATTTCTTCACCCACATATCCAAAAGAAATCCAAAAAAATCCAAAAAATCCAAAAAAATCAAAAACCGAAAATTTTAGACTCAAACGAAAGTTGCATACAAAACGCGTATAAAAAGTATATCCGAAAGAAATTAAGGAGGTGCTCGTTATGATGTTTATTCTGCATCCATATTCTAAAAATATCAACGTATTTTGTATCGGTGAACGTCTGTTTAGACGTCATTGAAATTAAAAGGGCGTAATTGAGATTCAATCCAAATATTCTTTTGACTCGAGCGAAGTCTTTCTGGCTAGAAAATATTCGAATCGAAAGTGGTGACTTCAATTACTATATACTTTGAAATTGACATGGGTATTGGCGCCATTTATTCAGTGTTTATGATTTCCAAAATCACACATTATTACACGATTTACAATCAACACACATACCCTTAATTAATAATGTTTATATAGATCAAGTTTGACTGGGACAGAAAGTCTTTTGGCGGTGGATTTTCGCACCCCAAATTCGGCTAGGTCGTGTCAATTAAAAATGACCAAATTCTATATTCACTTAAGGGCATATAACAATGGTTATAATCAATTTAATAAAGGTCGCTTATAAAATAGCCCGGCGTTTTGGGTATAAGCCGCGTCTTCATTTATTTCGACAACTTCACACATTTTAATTGATCAATTCAATATAATTATACATATTATTTTATAATAACTTTAATTTAGAAGGAAAGCTTTTATTTTAATTATTACAAATGATTATTACCGATTACACATTATTATTAATATATTGATATGGTAATTTATCCCGAAAAACCTGTGTCCCCAAGAGACTCGAACTAACGACCTTCCAATTTCTAGTTGGACGATCTCCCGACTGAGATAGGTTGACACGCTTATGAGTGTTCCTAGCCAAGAAAAGTCTCGAGACCAATTACACACCTTAGTTTTTTCTACTATTCTCCCTTCACTTTTCTTCTTGATATCAATATATTTACCATCTTTATCAATTAATATTATAAATATATTTTTGTTATTTTTGATCAATTGCTATTATTAATATATGTTTGTTATTTTTAACTAATTAATATCATTAATATTATAAATATATTTTTATTATTATTAATACAAATTTAATGCAAATTATTAATACAAATTTTAAAACCCAAATTCAGATCCGTGGCCTGCGCAACAACTTCCCCGAACTACAGCCTTTGGGAACTGTGACATGTCCGATTTTAAATGCGATTAAAAATCGGATTCCAGTCGGCATCACAATTTTAGGTCAAACATATCACGTGAGTAATTTCTTGTTGCTCAATCAGGAATTCGAAAAAGTTCGAAAAAAGTCGGAACATTGCCAAACAGAGTGAATAGCTATTTTTCTCATTCTTTTGTTTCAATTGACTTGATTGCAGCAATGATTGCAGCATTCATTAATTATATATTGTTTATTTTTATTGATCGAGTTCATTACCTATGAGACATTATCACCGGTCTAGTGGTATAGGCCGTCCTATGATTGTGAAGTCTCAATAAAAATGAACGTCAAATATCATAGAAGAAATAAGCCTCTGCGGCTTAACCAGTAGATACCGCACCTGCTTCATTTGGCGATCGGCTGTCTCTTTCTCAGTTTTCTCGCAGACCATATATTGTATCGCTCTAAATTTTTGCATGACTAAATAATTTTCCCTGGCCGATTTAATGGTATGTCTCTTTTTAAGATACCTCTTTTGGTCTTAATACGTTGTCAATGTGAATGTCATTTTCTCAGCCGTAAATGGATTTTTCGTAGTTTTTTTTTTAATTACGAAAATCCATTTAGGGTTGAGAAAATGACATTCACTTCGGCAACGCTCAGTGTGAAAGCTACATATTTTGAAATGAGAAATATCTTTAAATTGGCAATGAGTTAATTTTAATCATGCAACATTTCAAAACGATAAAATGTATGATTTTCGAGAAAAATGCTATTGAAAACTCGATCGTCAAATGAGGCAGGCGAAAAGTGATATCTAAGGGGTAAATAGAGTTTAGATATTCAATGGCTTACGTACAGTTAGGTTGAAACCGTACCTCAAATATTATCAGAGACTGTCATTAATCTTGTCTAAGGGCCTAGACTCAATGTTTGTGGTCATTTTCCCTCTTTTCGGGATTTGACACAACTCGTCTCTCTGGACGACATCCAGCTTAACATTAAGTCTAAATTTCAGGCTAAATGTCATATTGTAAATCGCCTCTTTCATGATGTGGTGATCTCCCAGGAGGCCATGTTCGGACTGACCGAGGGGCGAATGATGCGCTTCAAGTATGGTAAAGATAACCACGCCGAGATCGCCGGTCCAGGCAGCTACGTTCTGTTGGACATCTTCCCTTCCAGCTCCGAATCAGATTATGATTCGGACGAATCACGTGGAATCCCATCAAAGGATCTAATTTTCCAGTCAAACGTGGAGAATGAACATGTGGTTTCTGTCGAGGATTCGGTCATCGAGGTCACCCTTAACAATACGCTACTGAAGGATGGGGCCTCCGTTGTGGTCTCTCCATCGTGCTCCGTTTTCGACTGTCAAGAGTTTCTCGACTATATGACTTCGACTTGTCTTCCATTCATCATTTACGGCATTGAGCACGATTCACTCGCCGATCAGGTACGGACGACGTTTGTGTACTTTTGAATGGACAGTTTTATCTCGATAAATGGGTAGAAGTATGATATATACCCCTATTCAATAACGCATCTTACCCCAGGATTTTTAAATATCAGTAAAAGAGCACAAATTAGTCTTAAATAATTAAAAAAAAATGATCATTAACCCGTACGCTGCAGAAATGGTTGCACCCCCGAGCTTCAATGTGCCGTTTAAGCACACAATCGCGAAACTGATTAGTTCAGCTTTTTCGCAATTTTCGGATTTTTAGTTGGTGATTGGAAATTATCCTAAAATGTTCTCCTAACTACGGCACAGCTGTCTTAAATTGTAAAAACAGTACTTAGATTTTTTGAGGATACTTTTCCACTATAGATCGTCTAGGGAAACCACTTCCGGTGCTACTTCCGGTCTGAAACTACGTTAGAAAAAATCAGAAACAATTTTAGACGAGGGCCCTGGTAGGAAAATTAGGCGTAGCACCACTCTAACAAGTTATGGCCCGATTACCAGAATTGTGTGCTTAAACGCCCAAATCCTTTTTTTGTCGAATATTTTTAAGATTCAGCTTTACGCGCGAAGGGAATTTTTAGATGAAATTCGTGGAAAATATTTTTTTGCTGAACATTTTTGGCTTAAAAATTAGGCTTTTGTGGCTAACAAGTTTCAAACTTGTTACCTTGTCGTCGATTTTTGGCTACAAAGTTTCATACTTGTTACCTTGTCGATTTTTGGCCTAAAAATGTTCGTAACTTGACAGGATCATTTTTGTTGATACCTTTATTCAGGATTTGGCAGACCTAGTCCGCCTTCAGGAACAACTGCCCAATTCCGCAGTTTTGTTTGTCCGTGCCCAAGATGATGCGGTGATTGAACTCAATACTGAAGAAAATCTCTATTCCCAACTGGAAAAAATTGGATACCTGAACCCTAAGGGCAGCAGAGCAACGTCGTGGCTGTCGCGAACCTCCCGTTGCCTACTGCTCAACTCAACACAAAATTTCCATCAACATCTAATGCCGATTCTACGACGGCAAGCTCGAGCATACCTAATCCAGGCTTCAACTCAGCTTTTGAGCATGGTAGAAAACTGCATGTCTAGTCTGCTTGGAAGGTAGGGTCATTTAGTCACTGGGGGTTAAAACTTTTAGGGGTAAAATTTGTATTGCATTTTCAGTGATGTCGGGGGGTTAATTATATCCGGTGCATTTTTAACTGAGGGATATAAAAACGCACCGGAAGTGATATCGTGGTAAACTGTTCGCAAGTTCCATTCTAGGTTGACACCAAGTTTTGCATGCATAACTGGAGGTGTTTGCAGAAGTGAATGTAAAAAAATATATTTATGGTTAATATTGGCAGTCGTATATTCCAAACGCGTATCGGGTGGCGGTTTTGAGTCAATTAGATTTTTACCACTTTGTTTAGCCTAAATTTAGGCATTTAGACACTTCATATTCAAACAATTAGGTTACCAAAATTTCCGTTATAGCCTGTTTCTACCTGAAGTGTTTAAATGCCTAAATGTAGGCTTACGAAAGTTGTAAAAATACAATTGACTCAAAACCGCCACCCGATACCCTATTGGGATATATTGTTTCTCTAGGCATTTCTCTTGAAACATTTGATTAAGAAATATGCATGGATTTTCCGGAGAGGGGCCTCGACAAAAAATATACGCCTGCCAATATTACCACCTGCGCTGTATTTTATTTTGTACCGGAATTTGTACCATAAATAATCAAATTATTTGGTCGTTTTAGCATAAAAATGTAACATTTATGAGCCGCCATTATCAAAGCGACAGCCCAAATTAAATTATTGTAGTGTGGGGTACCCTTGACATACACTCAACAATTTTATTACATTAATTTCGTATTGAACACGGGTGGTTAATAATAACATGTAAGAGTGTTCCATTCAGCTGCTTGGACATGTCGCGTGACCTCACGATGACACCGCGGCGGTTGGCCTATGCCGATGACCAGGAGAAGATGGTTGTGAATCAATTCCGTCAAATTACCACGGTTGCAACCGAAGATGTAATATTGGCCGCGATACAAAAAACGCGGGATGAACTGCGAAAAGGATTCGACAACATTACCTCCATCAAGTTCAACTCACCCAACAACAACTTTGACGCCATGGTGCAGGAGATTGACCAGATTGCCCTGGGGCTCATTGCCAAGAACTCATCGAATGAGATTACGAAGAAGCTAAGAATTCCAGACTCGGGCCCATTGAAACGATGCCTCAAGCAGCTGGAGGAGATCGTCGAATGTGTGGATGACGAGTCACCTTCAACGTACCTAGACCAGCTGTTGGAAGCCGGAAACAATCATCTGTTCAGGCCGATTGATGCACTGCCAACTAATTCAGCAATAAAACGAAAGATCAAGCTGCTTTTGGCGAGAAATGCCGTCATTGATAACAAATGGATTGAGGATCATTTAACGTCATTCATTGATACTATATGCCCGAAAAAGCTCGGTGCCTCATTCCACAAATACATCAAAAGTAAGCATACTTGCCCGAATTTATTGCTGCTTCAAACAAACGCCGAAATGTTTTTATTGACATAATACATAAAAGCCACATACCCTTAAATGTTACGTACCGGTCAATTTTTTTTTAACTCCTGTGCACCATTTGAGCCAATTTTCACTCGTCGACCAGTTTTTCGCATTTTACTCGAAACTGAGCAGACGAGAATTTGTATACCGGAAGTGCTACCTAAAATCCGGAAATTGATGTTTTGGCCTTCAAAAAATCTAAGTGGTCCAATCTAAGGCTTTTTGCTGTTTATGGCAGCTGTCTTCAATTTAATAAAGTTCTACAGCTCAGATTTTAAGAGGACCTGCGGACCAAAATTAAAACCAGAAGTGAACCTAAACATAAAAATAATCGTAAATGTATGTTGAAACATTGACCAGATTATCGTCCAGCTATTTCTAATCTGACAGTGATAATTTACTCCGGCTAGCGCTATGCATTCTCTCAGAAAATTGACTTCGCCGTTTATTTACTTTTTTGGTTTTCCCGTATTCCCCTCTTATAAAAGTAACATTTATAGACGCAATAACAGAGAAAGCAACAAAATAATAGGAGTTAAAAAATACAAAACTTCCAGTTTAAAAAACTTATTTCCGATGGAACAATAAAAAGAGATTATCCAAATGGATAAATTACGTAAAATGAACGGTAAGTTTTCGGATAACTTGAAAAGCTGACCGATTGGCCATATAACTTAGTGATCAATGAGACCGTTTATAACCCACGCTTGTCATCGGGCTAATCTGTGATGATGAATGGTCACATCGGCTAATGAATTGACTTTGAAAGTGATTTATTATCAATATATTGTCCAGTAGACACTAAATAAGTAAATATTAACCAGTAAGCATCCAACACATTGGTGTAATTCTGACAACAAATATGAAAGTTGCGGAAATAGTCCGCCTACGCAAACTTGGAATCATTATTGATCTATTTACTCGTCAACTGAGCCGACTCAAACAAGTTTGGTTTGAGTTTTGTTCCACTTCACCGCTTTTTGTCTTTTTTTGTCGACTTTCGTTTTCTTTCAACTTGTTTTTGTTGTTATGGCTTACTTTTTGTTTCGGCTTGCGTTTCGTTTCGACCTGCGTTTCGTTTCGACCTGCGTTTTGTCTTGGCTTGGCGATTTGTTTCCACTTTCTTTTTTGTTTTGACTTGTTTTTTTGTTTCGACTTGCTTTTTGTTTCTACTTGCATTTGGTTTCCACTTTCTTTTTTGTTCCGATTTTCTATAATATCCCAAATTTAACCCAATCGTACTATTTGAATACATGAGATCTTGAAGACTTTTGTAAGCCTAAATTTAGGCATTTAGACTCTTCACATTCAAACCATTAGGTTACCAAAAGGTCCGCCATAGCCTGTTATGCATTTTGGACATTGAATGTTTTCTACCTGCAGTGTTTAAATGCCTAAATTTAGGCTCATTTATTCAAATAGAACGATTGGGTTAAATTTGGGATATACTGTTTATCATATATAAACTATATATTTCAGTGAACGTGACAAATATTCACGATATCTTCACCTCGTGCATGATCCTTCTGGAACAACGGCATCGGGCCCGTATGGACAAGGTAGAACGTACCAAATCAAAGCTTCGTAAACACGTCTGCCCCAGACTCGGCAAGTTAATTCTCGAGGCATCCTCGTTCCGTGATGCAATTATGTACGGGATGCCGCGCGTCGGAAAGGAGATTGGGCGCGGCCAATACGGCGTGGTAGCTGAGGCTGATAACTGGGCACAAAAATCGCGAGTCGCGGTCAAATCTGTGGTACCAGAGCGCGAGTGTCACTGGGGTGACTTAGGGCTCGAGTTCTACTATACAAAGTGGTGGCTCGAACCACACCCACACATTGTTAAGCTCCATGGATCGGTCATTGATGAAAACTATGGCCCAGGCAACGGGCTGCAGCCGGCCGTGTTGCTCATAATGGAGCGATTACAACGGGATCTCTATACAGCTATAAAACAGGTAAGTCGTGCCGGCCTATGTGCCAGAAATGAGTATTAATTATGGGTTTTATTTCAATGTCATGTAATCCAAAGATATTAGGATATATTTCCCCAATAATAAATTTGCTTGCATTTGTCAACTGCTTGCGGTTGCAGGATGTCAATTACAGTCACCCTGGCGATGCTTGGTGATATATCCTAATTCTGACCGTGAATTACGGGTATGAGTTGCGTCCTTTAATAATCCAATTTTATTGGATGAAACGATAGTAAGATACACTTTAATTAGAATTCATGCACCCTAATTATGGGAATAATTCTGGCAATACGCGGCTTTTACCCCGCAGAATTTCGTTCAAAATTGAATATTATGATAAGTAAAGAAAAATTGCTATAATATTAGTATAGTATTAGAATCATTGATATTTTTTTATATAATCGGGTAAGTTTGCTAACTTTTGGGGGACAAATTATTATATCGTATTAAGCACCACTAATATTTAATATGATCATTTCTTCTTTCTTGTCGCACATGTATCTTGAAAATTAATGAATCGCTTAATTTGAATGGGTTAATTTCTTAAAAACATTAGAATAAATTCATTGTGTACATACAGATGGCACGAAAATCCAAAACAAAACTTTCTTATCCGGTCAGGGATAAGAGTATTGTTTATTAGGGTATTATCACCTTTGCATGGGACGTGCAGCACTCGCCTACCACAAAGATAGGAGGCGAAAGATCAGAGGTCAGTAACAGATTGGTTTTAACTCGTATACACCAATATGATCAATTATTGTTTGTACAATAAAGTAATTCTAACCATAATAAGTAGCTCGCAATAAGAAACTGAAAAACGCACAATATAAGGGTTAGGGTTAACCCTAATTTTGCCCTCACTTTTAGTGACCCGTTGATGCTTATTTAATAGTTTATTGTTTTATTTTTAATTAGCATAATGGGGTTGTTAATATATTTTGCGTGTGTCGGGATCTCGTTGCGCCAAACTCTATAAACTCCGAAAGTTAAATCTTATCGTTCGCCCTTAATCTTTGTGGTAGGCGGGTCTGTGCTGTCCCTTTCCATATTATTTACATGATATTGAATACACGTCGTGCTTATTGTAACTATTATTTAGGGTATCTCCTATTATGACCGAATCCAAGTTACGCTTGATGTGGTGTCGGGCCTTCGTTATCTTCATTCACGTGGGCTCATTCATCGCGACATCAAGCTGAAGAATGTCCTTCTTGACGTCAATAACCGCGCCAAAATCTCCGACCTTGGTTTCTGCAAACCGGGCGCGCTACTCTCTGGCTCCGTGGTGGGAACCCCAATCCATATGCCCCCGGAAATCTTCACGGGAACATGCGACACAGCAGTCGACATTTATGCACTTGGCATTATGGTAAGCTTTAACCACACACAGCCTATTTGCTAACTCCTATATTTACAAAGCTTTGGTATATTTGCTCTGGAAAGGTTCGCCTGCCGAAGAATTTCGAATCCTGTACATCTAAAGAAGATCTATGGACAAAAGTTCGCCGTGGCTCACGGCCCGAGTATCTACCCATCTTTGAACCCCGGATGTGGACACTCATGCAGGTAAGCATGTATTAGGTGCTTCGACATTTATTTCCACCCGCGTGCATATGTATACAAACTATAACTTTTTTTTTCACAAACGCACCCAAAAGGATATCCAGGAAACGTAAATGTACAGCCATTCTTGTAAACAATGTAATGCAAAAATATAAATTTATAAAAATTATTATTAGGTATTTATTTCCATCCGTGCGCATATTTTGATATACATTTATATATCAACTATAACTTTTTTTCGCAAACGCACCCAAAAGTATATCCGGGAAAAGTAAATGTACAGCAAAGCTTGTAAAAATTACAATTTAAATATTTTAAATTTTCAAAATTTATTGTTTGATACAAAATATAGTTTCTTCTGATACGTCATTTGCAATTTATGGTCGCGTCAATTATCAAATGCCATATTTACACGAAATTTGACATTTTCTGCTATTATAGCCTCCAATCATTATATTTCTGTCTCAAAATGATGACACGAAGCAAATAAGACTAAACGAATATGCTAAATCTAAGTGCATGGCAGCTAATCTAAAATCAAATGCAAATATTTCCCGACGCTACAATTCTTTATACAACTTGTTGCCATAAGTCTACATAATAATGCGCTATTTATACACTACCGATTCCTCTTTCCGCGTCCAAATATATCGCTAAAATTGTGTATTTAGAATTGCTGGAGAGGCTCGCCTGACGAACGGCTGAAACTCGGCGAAGTCGAGGACGAACTCAAGCAAGTTTTGAAGGCTGAAAAGCGAAAATTACGGCCTGCGGAGCAATCACCAAATCAGATGGGGCCACCGGGTCAACCGGGCGTCGACATTCCCATCAGCAGATCTTCGAACCGTGCCCAACAGGGCTGAACAACTTTCCAATCCTTTGCACAATTACCTCAATTATTCCTGCATTCAAAAACCACGAGGCCTTTACACACGCAATATGCCGTATTTAACAATACAACCGAACCGAAGCAAGTCCGATAAAAATTCAAGAACCTCTAACCACACTTAATATGGCATTGCCCAGACTTGAACATTTTAATGTTTCCTTCGATCATATTATGCTACCATGGAATTTTTAAGCCCCGCTTCTAATACTAAAAGACATACAATTTGGTACCACTACCCTAATGTATTATAATTGTATCACCCAAAAACGGTATCTACCCTTGTCCGGAATGTTTACCAAATCAGACTTTTGATAATATAGAAATAGTATATAACGTAATTGACCGATTGTATTACTGATTTAGCGCTCAATTGTCGAAATTAGAAAGAAAAGTCTCCACTGTACCAGCGACATTCGAAACATGTATCACCCGCCGTGCATCTCCTCGGCGGGGTATCGTGGATTTGACCGATCCTGACATAACTGTTAGCCCCTCTTTTCTTTTCCAGTGGAGCCATAGCTATTACACAATATCGCAGACTTGTAAAATGAACTATTTTCCAGCAAAGGTTTTAGAGTCAAAAATATAATATGGTCCGTATGTCTCCCGCAATATTAACACCCTGATGACTCCATCGCCAAAAATCGGAATATAATTCAAAACTCTGTCTCTCAAATTAAGAAACAAAACATTGTCAGAGGAAACATTGGAAAACATTTAGTGTATAAAGCCGTTTACATTTGTACCAAATGTAGTAAATTGTAAATCGACACACCCGAGATGCTTCTTTAAACTAACCGAGTTCAAGCAACCACCCAATCTATGGCGCACTTGTTCAATCAGCTGCTTGTTATGCACGGCTGGCACGTCATTTCGGCACATGATCCAACTCGTACGCCATTTATTCGCCTTGACCCTGTTTGTCTGTTTTGTGGTCTCGTCGTGACCACACGTGGCTACCCGCGACAACACGTACAGGTCAGCAGACCATGATACCGAGTAAAACATGAAAATCATGAATCCTGATTTTACGCATTCTCTCGATCAATTCCTATCTGACTCTATTTATTACCCGACTACCATACCCGACTAAACACCAAATTAAAACCGTTAAAAGAACATCAGAAATCTAATTCTGGCCTAATTCTACATTTTGATCAATCTTGCCTTATTTATTGCTGAACAAAATAAAACAAAAATCACCAATAAACATACAAAATGATATATTGTGACGTTCCATTGCTACATCAAGGGTGAGTTCCACTCAGGCCAATATTCATTTTTTGGGCATTGCAGGATGACGCATCCTGATAACAAAATATATTAACCCGTTAACCGTCACGGTACAAAATTATTTATTGCTCACGGTACAATCTGGCACAAACGGGCCAGTTCCCATAACTTGAGTAGAAACAATTGTACGGACTTTTGTAATGTAATACTTTGATCGTAACATATCAAATTCAAAAATGTGAATTCGGGAAGTATGTCCGATTGTCTCGAAAGTGGGCTTATTCGATGCGTCATGACTCCAGCTTTAATTAATAGGCCAGAATAGGTACAAATTTTCAAAAGTGACAAAGTCACGAATTTTCGACTTTTCGATTTGGTATGATCTATAAAACATGCCAAGATCCCAAACTACGTTCACGAAAAACCACGTCTAGGGCCTTAAAAACAGGTGCTTTGACAAGGTCACTTTAGGGGGTCCATAACTGCAGAACAAATAATCTCAGTATGTTTTTGATACTTTTATTGGATTCCCAGGGCCCAATTAGTCCAGGTGTACTAAAATCTCTGTAAAAATTTTCATATAAGCGGCTCACTCGGGAGCACCAAATTGGCACAAAACTACCAGCTCGATGCGTGAGCAGTAGTTTTTTGTCGCTGTGTGACTGTTAAGGACGTTTTGTCCCTTAGCACCCCAAAAAGGCTCTTCTTTCGCAGATATCTGGAGAACGAATGGAACCTCATACAAAAATAGTGCCGATTAAAACTGTTCAGCGTAACTAATTTGGCAGGCCAAAACCGTTTTGGCGCTTTTTGTGAAAATTGAAACGACTTGCAAAATTTAACTGCCATTATCTTAGAAAACATGGCGGTCTTATCATTTACACAACATTTTTTATCGAATATAAACTGGAACGGTGCCGGGTTTTTTTGAAGAAATCAAATGGTTTACTACTTACACACATTAGTCCAGAGGCGAACCCTCCCCCCCCCCCTTCAGGACTTCGACTACACGTATATTTGACTTAGCTAGTCTG